>CAEGAG010118946.1:0-12059 GCA_903067065.1 Brachyrhaphis terrabensis | reverse complement strand
GAAAACTTTCAATTCCAACTTCCCTGCTGAACTTTGTCTTCATCCTGTCGTGTGTCACTCCAATTACATCGCCTTATTTCTGTCCTTGCCTTCCGCATTTCCATGACAAAACAGAAAAATAATCATTCGCTGTGACTTGAGACTTAATTAGAGGCTGTCACAGCTCTAATTTACTCTGGTTTATAAATGTGGACAGCCATGCTGTTCATTACCCTCTCAAGACATTCCTGGCTCATAAATTAAAATTAACAGTCTAGGCCTGAAATGATCTGGTTTGGATTTCCACAACATTTTAATTATCATTTTAGTTAAAAAACATTCATTACTGCCTCGTTATCAATCAGCCATGAGCAGGAAGGAGAAAACGCACGATGCGTTTAATGATTTTAGAGGGAGTGTGCCTTTCTGGGTCATTGATTCAAAGAAAAAAAAAAAAAAGTGCCATGTGGTGTGAGGAAGAAGGAGAAGGAAAAAAAACATTGGGTCAGCACTCAGCCTTGGACCTAACTCGGCTTTACAGCTCAGCCTTTGGTCCGCAAACGGCTCCCAGTTCACTCCAGTAAACACAACAAAAGGACATGACTCGGAGTGCTGTCACCGCTCATCGTGCTGACACAAAGAAGGACGCCGCTCAGATGCTGTAATGAGCAGAGCGACATGATGGGATGTTTTCCGAGTCTGAGATGCACATTCAGGCCTGCCTGAAAGGGATCAGCGCTGGAATCAATAAACGGATACGGAGTGAGCACTAAAGCCACAAAGGAGACGGGCAGTTTATACGCCAAATGACCTGACAAGGACGGTCCTTGACCAGCTGATGTGACCAGCCTCTTGGTCTTTATAAGGAGCAAGAGCGGATAAAGATCAGGATAGGAGGATGAGATAAATCTACAAGAATCAAAGAGCTGCTCTGATCTAGAATTTTAAAGCAATCCAGATTAGTTTGCTTCCTTTCAGAACATCTCCAGGAGGAAAACAAAAATATGAGGATGTAAACAGCCCCACACACCCAGCGTCAGCAAAGCCAGATTCACTCCTTAGTGCCAGTCAAGCTTACTAGAGCGTGATGCAGGCCGGAGTGATTGATGGGCCAAAAGGGAGAAGCTGGGCGGGGTAAGAGACGGGTGCAGCGGAGAGCCTGAGGTTAGACGCTGTCACAGATCTGACTGGTGTGTTCGGATAAAAAAGAAAAAGAAAAAGAAGTGCCCCGAAGGTGCAATTCAGCTCACTGAAAAAGCTCTTAAACCTCAAGCTCCAGCAACAAACTCCGGCTTCGTTTCCAGTGAAAATCAGACAAAGTACAGCGAGAATAATGTGACTGACTTGAGATTGTGTCCAATTACAGAGGTGTTGTGAACACGGATCTCTGGTTGTTTCTCTTGTGATCATTTTTTCCTCATCTGANGATTAATTATATGTCATCTGGTTGAGAAAGCTTGAAGACATTTTTATCAAGTGATCTGGATTTAATTCTGCATGTCACACACAAAACATTTTTAGATTATAATTCATCACAAAGTAATCTAATGAGTAAAGCCATTTTAAACAGTGACTTCGAGTTATGATAGCAAGGATGATAACATTCAACTGAGAATTTAAAGATCTGAGAAGACAGCTTTGCCTTCATCAGTGTCGTTGAGACCGCAAGCAGATACAATAGTCTGGTTGGTTTCTCAAAATGAGAGACATTGTTGAATTCTTCTGTGTTCAGCTTTGTGTTCCCTCTCTTTGCACCATGGAAGTAGCTGAAGTAGTGCCAGAAAACTAACACTGCAAACACCCTGAATGCAGAATCCTCAATATCCTCAATCCTGAATTATGTTGGCAGAAGGATCATCCAGTGGAGATGATTAAATGCCAGGAAAGGGAACCTGGTCCGAGTCGAGGGGAAAATGGATACAAATACAAGGAAGGCCAGACTGAGGCTGCAAAAAGCTAATCTCAACATTTTACGTTAACAAAATTCTGGTTAAATTATAGTTTTCTATTTGGAAACAGTTTTGTCTTTATGTCATTTTCTCTGACCATTTTCTCTGAGCAAATTTCATATTTTGTTAAATTTTTGAGTCAGTGCGAAGACTGTTTCTGGAATTTTTTTGTCATTTAGATTTGCGTATTCTGTACATCCTCCAGTGTTTTCCATGTGGAGTTTTGTTTCATTTTCTGCTTATAAACTGTCAGATCAGAAAATCTCAATTACAGGATTGCTTTGTTCTCTGCTTGGTCTCCTCTTCTGATTCCTGACCATTGAAATATAACTTATGGCTTCTAAATGTTGTGATTTGAAGCAACAAACTGAAATGTTTCTGTAAAGCGTAAACTTCCAGTCTGCAGCTGTGAGTGTAACAAACTTACTAATGTTTTTCTGGTTTACAAAAGGAGTGAAACAGGTCAGTTCTGGCTGAATTCCCACCCTGGAGACGTTTCAGTGCAGAGAACGAACTGTGACCATGCAGCTCATTCTCCTCGTGAACTCCGCTCTCTCTCTCTATGTGTGCATCATATCAGGACCCAGAGAGGTTATTTATGCTGACAGTTATGGCTCAGATAGAGACTGGCGAGGGTTTGATTTATTATTAATTTTAAAGATTATGGTCCTAATTACATAGTTTGTGTTGAAACTTGGCTGGATTAGTCTGCAAAAACTCTGTCAATTAGCTTCATGTGATGTTTACTTTGCACTGCAGATAAGCAGACTGGAAGTAAGAAGCTGTTTATCACAATGTGTCACCATTTTTCACACACAGGTGGTCTCAGGTAATTGATTTAAATGCAGAAGGGCAAATCTGGTTCACATGGCTTCAGATTTTCTCGTCCCCTTCCAAAAGTCAGTCACGACTTTTGGCAGGAGGTGAAGGTGGAGGGAATGAATAATGCATGAGCTCGACGTGTTGCAGTTAACGACAGGGGTCGGGAGTGTTTCTGTGAACGCAGACACTTTCACCTTCTTTAGCTGATCTAAGAACAGGTGAGGAGAAGTCAGATGCAGCTAACTGAATAAAAAAGTGAGAAATATTCTGCACTAGTTCCATGTTTCACTTTCATCTTCTCACTTCATCTCAACACACAGACATGCATTAAATCAGAGGTGGGGGGAGAAGGGGAGCGGAAGGGTTGTCATGAGGAAAAGCAAAAGCACTGATTGCATTTTACCTGACTAGTGTGCAGATTTTCACCAAAAAAAAAAATTAGATTTATTCTTCCTCATTGCCTTGTCTATGACCCACTTATGCATCTGTGGTAAAAACCCAAGAACCTTGAACTCCATCTGCATAAAAATCCAAACTTTGCACACAAATACAGTGTTTACTCATGTAATTCTGTAGTTGTGTGTGTGTTTGTGCTTTAAGCCACATCTGTAATGGGATCTGTTTCTCCTACAGCGAGGCTCCTCGATGGGGCAGCTGGGGAAAAAAAACATCTACAATCAGTGATCACCCTCCATTTAACACAGCCTGCTCTGCTTCAGGGTGCGTCAGAGCATTAAAGGGCCGAGGTGGGAGAACATGTCTGATTTGTAGATAACCCTGTTACTTTCTTCTTTCTGTGATTTGGCCTCCTAACAGAACACATCTTCTCAACGCAGAAAAGCAGACCCTATTGTAAGGTCGCAGATAGAAGATGAGACCACTAAGTCTGTTGCTTAAATGTTGAGTAGGACTTGGGAGAAAACTTCTCTGTCTGCAGGATGAACAGGACAAATTTCAGCTTTTTTTTAGGATGCAAGTTCTATGTAGCTGCTGATCTTAGCCTCCTGTGCCTTTTAAATAAAAGACTGAAAGTAAAAAACAACATGATCGAAAACCTGAATATGACAAAATACATGAAACATAGATATCCTATTTACTAGCTACATCCACAACACTCTTAGGGTTTCTACAATAAATGATACAGTGGGCCCCAGCGGACATGGTGGTTAGGGACCAGAGCTACTTAGAAATAGCTAAAATCCAAAGAAACTTGAGATCCCCTTTAAATCTCAAGGGGGATCTCTTAAGAGATTCTCCACACCAAATCCCAAGAAAAATCCCCAAAATTATAGCAAAATCTTTTATGTGACTGAGGTCAAACTGTTAAACTATTAAAACTCCTTATTTTAATAGATCAAACACCAAATATATCTTACTATCCTCAATGGAAATCGTCTCGGCACAACACAGACTAATATCTACAGGCTTCCTTATCTTCACTGCACGGAGAAGAGAAGAGAAATGAATGCTGTTCCTTGATTGGCTACTTTGCAAATGCTAACCAGTAGCATGTCAGGTAGCAATCTGACAAACTATTTCAGATTCCGAAGTTGCATTTTCTTTTGAGTATTTCAGATATGCTCCATGGAAAAATATGCAAACATGCATACTTTCAGCTAATAATTATGGGTCACGTTCCACAAAAAAGTTACCGAACCACAAGTAGGTGGTGGTCGACCGACCAACCCAGGGCAGAGACACAGTCTCACACTATTTGAGACAGATCACTTTTCAAAACTGAAACCTCACACCTCCATTAGAGTTATCTGTAAAAATAAAGCTTAACAACACAGCTTTGTTGCCTCCTAAGAGTATAATGCAGCCAATACCTCTACCTTGCTCCTGATCTATTTTAGTCTACTCTTTTTAAATGTTTTTATGGCCTGGAATCAAACCAGGGACAATGGCATTGAGGACTAACTCTGTATACAATGCGCCTGCTCTACTACTGAGCCATGCGGCACTGCAACATTTGTTCTAATGTCAGCAACCTTCGAAGGTTTACAGGCCTGACTGGTCTGTCAAACTTAATTTGTATTTTTAACATTCAGGTGTAGACTTGTTGGTGTGCTTTGGATTATTTTCCTGCTGCACAGCTCAAGGACATTTGATCTTAAGACCACAAGCTAATCGCTGGACATTCTCCTCCAGAAATTTCTGGTACAGAGGATAATTCCTGGATGGCAAGTCAACCACAGGCTGAAGAAAAAAAGCAACCCAGACCACCACTCTACATTTCTTTTTCTGGAATGTTAGTTTTATGTCAGATTTAACAGAATGTAAACTTGTAAACAACTCAGACTTTGTCTTGAGATCAAAACAGTATTAACCACTTGTGAACTGATCAATTTACAACACACATTTCTAGACTTGCTATCGGCAGACAGAGGATCTGTAGAGACATATTTTTCCCTTCACATCCATGACTAACATCAGTGATCTTCTTTCTACCATTGATGTGGTAGAAAAAAGGCCAAAAATGTTGCTTTTCTGCCTCAAAATCATTTATTTATTTCTAATCGATCAGGCACAAATAAAAACCATTGAGTGAAATATATTTATATTCCAACAAGTTTTTTTATGTTGTCAGAGAAATAGTCCAGTAGTATCCCCCCATTGGACCCTGCTGTACTGCACCTGGCTGCAGGGAGCTTTCATTTCTAATTAAACAGAATACCAAATGAGGATAAAGATAATAAACATAGTTAAAGTAGATGTCTTCCTGCACAGCTTTTTTTCCTCTTTTCATTACCCATTATTCCACATTCTGTCAAACACAAAACAAGCCTTTGCTTGGTGCTATATGTGCTGAAAAGCTCCGAGTTGTTGCTATGCAACTATTAAATACATCTGAGGTGAGCTTCTCTCGAGTTTCCTTCTACCTTTCAGTAACCTGTGCACTCAGTGCCGCAGAAACTGCACTTTTGCTGATGCTGTCAGCTTTGCCCTCTTCCCTCTCAGTAAACACGGGTCTCTGGTGAATACTTTGCATACCGTGGAGTCAGAGATATGTGATAAAACGTACCTCTCAGATCACATTTGTAGCAGACAGCACATAGATTTAAGCAGTGGAGCAACAGAGACAGTCCCTGCAGACCAAGTTGGGAAAAATATCCAGTTTCTTCTTCAAAAACAAAACTCATACAACTATATTTCATATGCTCAGCTCCTACCATCACTCCTTTCACCGTTCTCTTGCAGTCAACGTGTTCAGTCTGGTCTGTTTGACACATGAAAATTACCTGCAGCCCAGAAGCTGTCTAACCTGCCACACATGAGATCTTCAACATTAGATCCACATCATATAGAAACAAGAACAGAACAAGACAGGCATCATTTATGGAACAGATGGAAAAAAATAAATAAAATCATCCCAGGTAGAAAGGTACAAATAGACAAATCTGACGACAGCAATGAGCCATGAAACACACCACACACGTCAGCAGACAGTTTTATTAACACACTAGTGGAAAACACTTAACTCATGCCTATTCAATTATGTAAATGGGTACATATACGAATGGCCCTGGTTGGTTATTAGCCCTCTCAATTACAGTACATGGAGAATGGCTGGTTCGCTGTCCACTGTTGAAAACAAAAGCTCAGGGGCCAGACTGGTTTCACTTTCCTGCAGTGTAAATGTGTGCAGAGTCCTGTGGATGTGGGCAAATTGAAATGATCAAGTTTAAGAGCCCCTTTCAGTGTTTTAACTCAGTGGTAAATGTATGATAATCAGGGACAGTAATCTTTAACCAAATAGAGATTAACATAAATTCTTTTATTTTTCCACCTAATTAAATGTATTCTTTGTGATGCATCATTCAACTAATAAAGATTCTCCAACACTAGAGCTAATGGTTCAACAAAAGCAGTAAACAAATTTAGTAATTTAGCAATAGTAATTTACAAGTGATTTAGGAGAGAATATAGTTAACATTTCTTTTTTACACAAGAGAACTTGCACTATATTCCAAAATATTTTCTTAAAAATTAATCTGAAATAGATAAAATTTGTATCCAACTTAGCATTTAAGATGAAAACGCACTAATTTTGCAAATATTCCAACTTTTTAACTTCTGCACATTGTGTTATTTAATATATTCTATTGAAATTTATGACAAAGTTCCATTTACCATAATCCTCTTATTAGGATTTGACAATAATGTTAATTCTGGTTCTCAACACACAAGTGTAAACATTTTGAGAACCATTTTAAAAAAATAAATAAAATAAAACTGCCACAAATAGTCAACCATCTGCTTTTCATTTTTGACTGATTATCTAAAAGAGAATATTTTAGTTCTTAGCAACCTGAAATTTATTTTAATTTATGTGTTTGTCATTAACTATTAGTGCATTTTTAATAATGCTTCTATGTAAACCACCATATCATAACTGAAATGCCATATTTTGCATAAATGCATGCTAATATTCTGCTGGGGTTTAATGGCACCTGAGTGGTCTTTTTACTGACAACATAATTAAACGGTATAGTCAAACACACACTCACCAAAAACATTGCTAAGAGCACATTGTGGTTTTGATTCAAGGAAAATGCAGCCAAATATCTCACAGGAAGCAATTAGTTGATTTTGCAGCACAAGGAATAGCGACAATGAAACAAATGCATCTAAAAATAACATTAACATTTACAATTATTTTTGTTTACAAAGTTATTACTAACTTTATGCAGTTAGTTTAGCATTCAATGATTTAAAACATAACAGAACATTTCATCAAAATAACTACAAAAAACAAGAAAGAAACGACAGAAATGTCTAATTTAAGCTGTTTTCTTTGTTTTTCAATGGTGTTAAAAGAAATTAAGCACAGAGCAACTACAATGTAAGGATCCAGTGAATTACAAGAAATGCTCTAAGGATTCAGCAGCACCACAGCGGTAGGCCAGCCAACCTGATCAAAAGCATCTTTTCTATTTTCTCAAGTTATAATCTGAACTTTAGAAACAAACTGCTCCCTACGTAACCAAATGGCATACCTGCCAAATCTGCACATTACATAATCCAATCACCACATCACTGCTTTTTTTAAAAATAAATATTTTGCATCACATCCATGTCATTTTATGTGGTGTTCTCTACAAAAGCAGGTGCTGATTCCCAGCATCGTCTCTCCTGCTCTGCTGTGCAGCAGCGCTGTCCGTGGTTCTGAACCAGCGCTCCAGAAGCTCTTCTCACTGATATGAGACGATCATTTTGTCGGCTGCCTGGCTGGGTGGAGCGGCCCGGACCTCGGCTCAGCTGGGACCGTCTGAAAGCGCCAACCAAGCTAGAGTCTCAGCAGGCGGGAAGCTCCACGCCCTGTTTGCTCTCTGAGCTGCCACACGTGTCACAGCGTCTTGCACTGACGGAGAGGAGTTCAGTGGGAGGAGGGGTGCACGTCGTGAAAGGACGCAAAACCTCCTAACCTTTACTTTGTTGTGCTTTCTCATGTTTTAATGAAGTGTAAAAGAAAAGGCTGACCCCACCTCATCCTGTCTTTCCCTGGAGTAGAAAGGACAGCCAATCATCGCGGATGAGGCAGTGAGCCACGGAGAGAGTGATCTGCATCCAGTGGACCGAGAGAAGCCGTATGCCGCTCTGGGCAGAGATGCTTTCACCTCCAGGGAAGCTTTAATGTCCTGAACCGATCTGGAGGTCCACACATAGGTCCGCTCAACAACAAAAAAAGCAGCATATCTGCATCTCATTGCTTGCTGCTGCTTACCTTCAAACTTCTCATGAGAAAATATGTGATTTGTAAATGATGCCATCCTTTATTTAGTGTCTAAACACCCACTGTTGCTCTGCAAGGTTAGGTGAAGGTCAGCATGTTGCTGCACGGTGCTGTAGTACCGTGTACCATTCATGGCTTAACAGCTGTTCAATAAAAACACTTTGTTCTTTAACTATTAATGCTGCTGGATACACACCACAGACTAAGGAGACACGGAGAGATTCTAATGTGTGCAACTGTGTTTAAAGATGAAAGGAAAGAGAAAGAATGATCCTACCAACTTCAATTTCACAATGACTGCTGAAAACTCAATCAGGTATTTCTAAGGAGCCACAAAGCACTGAAGTAAGGATTTAGAAGATGTAAGAAAAGTGGACTTGACACCAAACTAGTTTGAAGTCTGACAACTTCACAGTGGATTTTACCTCGCTTGTGTTTCTAAGTGAGCGAAAGTGCAAACAACAAAAGCTGGGAAGCTTTGTTCAGCTCCAAGACACTTTGATAAAACATCTATGGTACCTCAGCATGCATGGATGGAGGAAGGCAGAGAGACTGACTCGTTCATTTCAGGCGAATCAGGGATAATGAGGCCAAAGAGAGAGGGGGAAGCGATAAGGGATGACAGAGGGGGGAAATGACAAACAGCAGGGAAGGTAGTGCAGTGATTCGATTACACTGTTAACTTCTCATTACATGACAAAGAAAGCAAACACAGGCAAACGGGAAGCAGCAACATCAGATCCAAACTGGATACAAGTGGTAAATATGTCACATCTGTTGGCTTCTCTAGAGCTCAGTTATTGTCTCCACTGAGGAGCTGAACCCAACCCTCATCCTAACCACCATGGGGAGCCAAATTCAGCCAGGTCCCACTCAGAACGGAAACCAAAAACTAATTATTAATGAAGTAACTACAAAATAAAAAACATGTGCAGAAATGTGGACATGTAAAGGAGAGAGACAAGAAAAAACCTTCAATGTTTTCCCCAAGTTAATCTTGTCTTTACTTTTTTTTTTAGCACTTTTCAGGAATAAATGGGAAACCCTTTGACATCCGTTACTTATGATGAGAGCCTCCTTTTCCCTTCAAAATCCAACCTGACTTCTCTAGTCACAGTTACAGTACAGTGTCCTGTGAGCCTTGTTTACGGACACATATCAAAAAAATCTCCATTTCAAGCGGCATGGCATGCATTCATTTCAAAGCAGAAACACAAACAAAAGCTATGCCTTCATGTAAATGTATGCCTGAATGATTTTTGGTTTGATCTCCTACCTGGCAGCTGGCTGTGTTTCTTTGGGTTCTCTTCAAAATCCCAGGAAGGGCTTCAGACAAGTTCTGCTTGACGTTGCACTTTGAGAAGAAGGAAAAAGGGGAAAAACAAACATCAGTGGCTTGAAAAGAAACGTCCTTTTATTCACACGACGGCTCAAGAAGCACTCACGATCACACACTTGAACACCCAGTCAGCAGCTCCAGCGAGCGAGCGAGCGGCTCGCTGTTCCTTCCCTCTCTTCCCGCCCACCTACTCCAGCCCCCTCCCCCTTCCTCCGCTCCGACTCCTTTCTCTTCCCTACCGCTCCCTCTCTTGCTCCTCTGCTGTCAGACAAAATGCACACAGCCCCTCGATCTCTCAGCTCACTATTTTCTGACATTTTTACCCCACCCACTCACACCTTCTGCTCCATGAAAACAAATATCAGTCGGTGGTACTATTAGATGTGCATTTCCACACATCATTTATAAACTTGTTCTTGGTTTATGGACCATTTCTGTGGATATTATCTGAGAGAATGAAACAAAGCCTTTGTGCAAGCTCAATAACACTAGATGGTGGGATTAATGAATACTCTTAATGAGGCATTCACAGTGTATATGATTACTGTTTGAGGTTATTCTTCCCCCCTCCGTGCCTCATTCTATTTATTTCTGTCTCTCCTAGGAAGTCGCTGGTGTATCTGATGCTGCTCACGTCCCATTCTACAGACAGCTAGTCAAGGGCATTCCCAGAGTAAGTGTATGCTAATGCTCTTCCTCGGGGAGCTGCCTAGCATCCTCCAGACACTCAGCCTGACCGGATGTGGCACTCAGATCTCCCAAAGAGGGGACGGCAAATGACGAAGGAGGACCGGCAGGAGGACCGTCGTTCTTTCACTTCAGCTGACAAAGCTAGACCAATGATGCCAGCAGTGTTTTCAAGCATAATTCTTACATGATTTTCCAGGTAAATATAACAAAAATAAAAACAGTAAACTTAGGGATGACATAAAAAATAACTTCAAATACAAAAAAACTCATATTTGACATTCACGGGTAAACAGAAGTAGATATTTCTATCAGTCTTGATGAAAAGGAACTAAGTTTTTCTGCACATCTCAGACTTTCAGAGAGTTTGTGAGAGTTTGTTTCAGAGCAGATGAGCATAAAAAAATTAAATGCTGTTTCACCTTTTTCAGTTCAGGTCCTGGAAACACTGACTGATGACTGAGGTTCCCTCTGATGACCTAAGAGGTCAAGATGGAAACCTAATGAGAAACTCTAAAAGGTATTTGAACCCAGATCTGTAACATGAATTTAAAATTGGTCAGTTTAATGACTTTAGGACCAGTTTAGTGACTTTAGGACCAGTTTAATATGGTTTATTTAACAGCAGCAATTTGGATGAGCTGCAGCCCACTGATTTGAAAACGATACCCGTCAATAATAAAAGGTACATTTTAAAGAAAATAATAAGTTAATGTACTAGTATGGATTATGTTGGTGATAAAATGTATGTTGTCAGGTATTTGCACTCTGTGATCTTTGACCTCATCTGATGTTTTTGACTAATTATCTCTATTGTTGCATTTATCAATCCAAAAATTATGACTTATATCTTTTTCAAATTAATCTGGAGAAAATTCATACCGTCTTATTATTTTGTGTACAACTCTGTGACTGCACTGGACTGCGGTCAAGCAATGCCAAGTACTGGGAGTGATAGATATTGATAATGGAGTCTTGAGTGTGCTTCATGTGTGAATTTTGTCTGCTCAGATTTTTTACTGTTAATTGATAAATTACCAATGTTGATCAATAAATATCTAAACCAGCACTGTACCAGACGATCCTATTATCAATCATTGCTAATTTTAGATGCATTAATGCTGATATAAGAATATAAATAAACTGTCCAGGTTGTTATTGCATAGTGAGCCACATGCTCATTTTGACTACGGAAACACACACAGAGACAAACGCTAACAGACACACAGAGAGTCGGAACAGAGACAAAGCAAACAGCACGTCTCTGTTAATGATTGCCAACCAGCACTCTGCCTGGACTCCACACAGCTTGCTCTTCTTTAAATAAGCCTTGCCTCCCTGCTGCTGTGTATGGTACAGGTGCTGTGCTCTGTAGGTGTTTGGGGCAGCTCCATTACTCGGTCGAGTGATGCGTCCACTGCAAATTTGTGGCTCAGTAGTCTTATAGCTAGACCCTAATGAGAGCAGGAAGAAGTGCAACCATGTAAAGAAAATATCTGAGTCGGTTCAACACATCCCAGCGCTTTACTACTGTAACTAGGACTCA
>CAEGAG010118895.1:0-17058 GCA_903067065.1 Brachyrhaphis terrabensis | reverse complement strand
TCCATCCATCCATCCATCCATCCATCCATCCATCCATCCATCCATCCATCCATCCATCCATCCATCCATTCATCCATTCATTCATTCATTCATTCATTCATTCATTCATTCATTTTCTGTTCACCCTTGTCCCTAATGGGGTCGGAGTTGCTGGTGCCTATCTCCAGCTGCGTTCCAGGCGGTACACCCTGGACAGGTCGCCAGTCTGTCGCAGTTATTTCAAAATCTAATTTGAAAATGCTTATGTTTTAACAGTGAGTGGAATCTGTTAAACACTGCACAAGATTTATGAATCTTTTCAAAAATATGCATAGAGAGCATTTTTATTGCTCAGGTTGAGACATAGAAACAACAGAGGGGTTTATAACCTGGGTTACATTATTCTATACTTGTAATAAAAAACAAAAACACTTTTTTAAAAATGTTTTATTATCATAAAGAGCTAATTTGTTAATTAGAACGCGGTACCAGGACAGAGATAAGTTTCATTTCGGAAATTTTCTTCACCTCTCACCTGATTGCTGCTGGACAGACTGCCCCCTCCCACAACCCTGCATGGATCTGCAGACCTTCACCATGGATGCCTTCCTATATCTCAAAATGTGTTTTAAAGACTCTGTGTTGATTGCAAAACGATTCATTTCCAGTTTGACCAGTCTAAATATATAACATCAATGGGGAATTCTTTACACGTGTAACTGGAGTTCATCGAACCCACATCCAAAACATTCATATGTAGTTGTATGGAACATAAACCATAATCAAACTCAGACAAATGTTCCAACTACAATATTTGCTGGATTTCTTTGCCATCATTGGGCGGGTATAATTATCGGAATTAGATATGAGGGATGAATGTGATTTTATGCCAGAGCATCAATCATTGTATTCAGAGACGCTCCCATGTATCCAGATCAGTTTATCCACTGTGGATTGTTCTTCTTTTGACTCCCCATTACAATAATACCAGACTGTCCAGCATACACTCTGCAGCTGCAGGTATTTCTCTACCAGATTCTGCATTCATTTGCCATTTTAGATAGGGGCAATATGGCTTTCTTCCCTGGGTGGCACAGCCTGCTGGGCGCCACATGGCAAAAGTATTAACTAAGAAAACATCCCACCTAATGGACTGAAAAGCTGCAGGTCAGTTTGTCTCTTTGACATCACCCCCCCACCCCCCCTTCAAAAAAAAGGATCCAAAATGTTGTGGGGCTATATTTGTTTCTATCCAATTAAAAATGCAAAGTAATTTTGCCATGAATTTCCCTTTCTCACCCGTCCATTGACATTAGTTTCCCACTTCTTTGTTGATTTTTTTTCCTGTGAACAACCCATTCTGTGCATGTTATTAGAATTTCCAGAAAATGTGGTTTCACACCCTATTTGGAGTTATTTGGTGGCTTGCTAGTTTGGCGGTGAACAATTAGGACTGCTGATCAAACGAAAAGAACTCTATGCGACCTACTTCTGGCAAGCATTGTTTATATTGGAATTATTCATTTATTTTCAAACTATGAGTGAAATATAGAGCAGGGGTGTTCAAACTGTGGCCCGGGAACCCATTTGCTGTCGTTGGAACAATTTTGGGCGACCCTCGATGACAGTTCAAGAGTGGTCTACGTTTGGTTTGCCAGCTCAGGCAGTTGGTGCAGAGACGTGTTTTAAAAAAAAAAAAAAAAATGGACTGACCAATCCCTTTCAATATGATATAGACAAATTACAAACTCCTCAAAATGGTAAATGTAAGGTGCAACATGCAGTTTTCAACTTTAGCCAAGACTTTGCTTTTCATTGAACATTATAGTAAATAGAACTTCAAACATCCAGCAGCTTTTGCTCAATAGTTGTCTTGGACTTGCCAAAATAAAGCAAGAGTGACCTGTTGGAGTTGATGAAAAGATGTACAAAAAAAAAAAGATCATCAACCCCCAAAAAATGTTGGAAATTATTTACTGTTTACCTGGAAGACTCTTTCAAATATAAAACGATCTACAGTTACTCTTTCTACAGGAGACAGACTATACTTTGATTGTTTCATTCAAATAATGTGCATTTAATTTCCTGTTGATCAGGTAAATGTAAAAAAATAAAATACTTTTTGCGATTTTAATTTAAAAAATTTGTAAATACACATTTTGTGGTTCCCCAAGTAGTTTGGACTTGAATTTTTTTTTTTTTTGGCCCCAATGAAAAATTGTTACTGTAAGACTTTAATTGTCCTCAGTATGGACTGAAATTGATCCATTTCGGTTTGTACAAAACGTCTCGTGGCAGACGGATCCATTTAGAGCCCAAAAGAAGGCAGATTTGAAACAAACAAGACCATAAAGGTATAAAATAGGAAACATGATTATCTGCGTGTCAAGTCAGCAGGAATGGAGCGCCTATGGTGTGTTGAGAGCAAGCGTTTCGAGAAAATACCCCATTCAACCCACAGGTGGTTGATGAAGCCGTAGTTTGATTGGTGCTTGGATGATTTGGTGCTAAAGAAAGGGCTACAGCTGCAGGTTTTCACTAGGAGTTTGAACTTTGTTCTGAATAAAAAATTGTACACTGCAACAAACACAACATTTTTAAGTAATTTTGGTCTAGTTTCTAGTGCAAATACTGTAGTACACTTGAAATAAGAAAACTAACTTGCAAGTAACTTTTCAACAAGCTGTAGAAGCTTGTTTTAAGTCAATAATTCCTTATTATTGATGAAAACGTTCTTGTTCCACTGGCAGATTATTTCACTTCTAGTAAGACGTTTTCTTCATGTCAAAAGTGAAATAATCTGCCAATGGAACTAGTACGTTTTTTAATCAATAGTAAGGAATTATTGACTTAAAACAAGCTTCTATATCTTCCTGAAAAGATACTTGTAAGTTAGTTTGATCTTATTTCAAATGTACTACCGTACTTGCACCAGAAACTAGACCAAAAATACCTTGTAAGATTTTGTGTTTTTAACAGTGTCCATATTTACTTCATCTACTGGCTGCTTTGTTACTTCTAGACCTTCAGCCCTGCTGAAGAAAGAACTTTTTTTTGTTGTTGTTTTCCCCAGATCTCCAAAAGAGAATTATCATCGCCGATGCGCTTCCTGTTCGCTGTCACGCGCCCTCATTATACTTGGAGGAGGTCATTACTGAAGCCAGTTATCTGCCGTCGCCTGCTCGATCGCTGATCTGTTCCTCAGTGCGTCCGTCGCCAGGTGGGGGTGGGGGGAGGTGCAGGGAAGGGAGGCTACAGACTCCAGACGTGGCTTGAGAGGGGAATGTAAATGTGCTTTGATGTGATTGCATACGTCTCGGCAAACATGCTTTTCTGTGTGAGGTTTGAAATAACCGGGAGGTGAGGCAGGGATGTCAGATATTCTAGTGATTTACTGCACTTGTTCGGTGCAGAGTTGAGAGAACAGAGCACAGAGGGGTTATTATGGGTCGGCTATAAACAGTGCATTAAACTTAGACCGTAATAAATACACTTCTGAGATAAGATGTGCTCCTGGAGCGATGAAGATGTCAGAGAGAATATGTTGTCAAACTTTGCTGTGTCACTTTTTGAACCTGTATTTGTGGCTCCCGAGCTGAACCTCTCTATTTTTTGTCTGGTGCGTTTCATTACAGAAGGTTAATCCACAGTAAGGCATTGCGGACTCTTTGGAGAATCAATGAAAAGCGAATCATGAACATGCAGGAAGCAAACAAATCAGCTGCAGCCTTTTACCCATCTGTCTCATTTAAATTGTGTCTGGACGTGGCTTTTTTGAGGGAGGGGTAGTTCTTTAAAAACCTATGTGTGGATAAAAGTAATGTAGCAACACAGCATCAAGCTAGCTGGTGAAAACTCCTCAGTTTCTATGTAAAAAGGGACAAAGGGGTGTTAAACAGCAAACAGGTTTCACAGGAAAAACAAACTGGCATATTAGTGAAGTCAAAGGTCCGGTGATGACTCAAAGCCAGAACTCGCTCTAATGACCTTCACTCACTTTGTTTTGCAGTCTTCAAACATCAGTGGCCACTGGGTGAAAAAGTAAAACAGGCCTGTGAATAATCTGCTTCATGGTTCAACTCCTGAGTAAATGTGGTTCGATCCTTTTAGTGAGTTGTAGAAATTCGAAATAGTGGGTTTGTCTCTTTTTTAAATGAAAAATGTGTGTTTTGCAGCAGAAGTTAAACAGGATTAGTGATGATGAAGAAATCGCTTTATGTAAAAGTTTTCAGCACAGTTTGTATCTACACAAACGCTCTTCTCCTACGTCCCTCAACTCTGACCAAAGTGGCTGCATCATTCAGATGCTTTTGACTTGTTTTTTTTAGACTGGTATTCATTTGGTTGCAATTTACAGCTACACCACTGGATGTCACTAGAGATTTAAAAACATATTTTGTTTGCAAGACAATGCATGTTTGTGAAAATATAAAAAATCCTTTAAGCAAAGCTAGCTTGTGTTTCAAAAAAAATAAATAATTGTGTTTGAAGTAGCATTCAAGTCATTCCCGTTTAGTCCGCTTTAATCAAACTCTAGTTTGTTTGACCAAGATGTTCATTTGGATGCGAATGCATTTTCGGACCAAAAAAGCAAACTCTGTTTCACCTAGAAACCTAAGGTTCAGTTCGGTTTAAGTGAACTCTGGTGTGGTTCGAATGCATATAGTCTCGGTTAAACTTCTCTGTATTGCAGTTTCATGTTTAGTTCTAAGGTGATCATTATGTCAAAAAGCTTTGAATAAAAATAGTATCCGCGTTTCATAAGTCTCAAATTGTGTTTTAAAGAATATATGATCAATGTAGTAGATGGCAAGTGAACTTAATTTATATACCAAGTTTCTAGTCATACTGACACCTCAAAGTGCTTCACATTATAGCCACTTTTATTCCTAAAAACAACACTTATACACCAAAACCCAGGTTGCACATCAGCATGTGACAGGGCCTGCAGGGGCTAAGCAGGAAAGACTAAATGGTGTCAGAGACTGCTGTTTCTTTTTGGTAGAGTCCTCGGCCTTTAAGTGCCGTCAATCTTCGTTTGACTTTTGATGTGCTTAATGGCAACATCATCTTCAGAAGCAAATCTGATTTTGAAAACCTCCCACTTGCTGCTCTTTGAAATGTTTCCCAAAATTGTGACCTGTCCCTTCAGGGGTGTAATTTTTCTTAGCTGATCCACCTCCATCAGAGATGTTTTTACTTTCATCTGCTGTCGAAAAGTCCGACTTTTACATATCAAAAAGCAAAGGAATAAATAATAATAAAAAAAATAATAATAATAGCTGCTTGTGCCACACGGGGAAAAAAAAACAAAAATCAAGTGGTACTTTTTGTGGATGGAAAAAGTCTCGTCAGCAACACTGTTAGCTCAGGGAAATCCAACGTGATTGACAGCTGGAAAGACCGAGGTCGTTCCCAGCGCTGTTTGCAAATCCACACATCAAAGGCAGATAGAAATGGTGTGGTTGAGAGAGACTAAAACACTTCCGACAATTCCGACATAATTACCTCTCTGAGCTGTAACGCGTCCCTGTGTTGTACCAGTGAGTTCAACAAGCAGCCATGATCAGCCCTGAGTGCTTGTTTCTCAGCTACCCAGGCTTCCAGATGGAGCACACAGATGGGTACGGATAATTAGGAAAATTAATATTTGGCCAAGTTAGCCTGAAATTGTCTTGTAGCGTCTATAAAGTGAGATGGGGGGACAGCTGATGCTTCTGAGGCCGTACTCTGTCGCTCTCCTAAGTTAGTGTTAGTGTTCCTTACGAATGAATCAAGTCGCATCAAGAGTTACTTTCCAGTGAAACTTCAAGCAGCTTAACTCACGCGTTGTAATGCAAAACGACATATAAAGCTTAAAATTAAGTTTAATTGGTTATGTTGCTGAACGTATCGGTAACCGTAAGGTAACTGCTGTGTTCGTTTTTTTTTTTACTTAAAGCAACAATGCTGAACTCAAACAGGTAAATATCTTCATTTTCTTGGCAGCTTTATTCGCTTTTTCAACACTTTCCTTCATTAAGCTGGCTGCTTTTGGCAGCAGGTAATAGACATTTAGATGATGGTGTTATCATTCTAATTAATGGTGGAAAACATTAATGTGTGATAGATTAGTCAAACTATCCATATATAAAGTAGGCATTATGACCTGATCTTCCAATGTTGGGATTTTATGTCAATGTATAAATCTATTCCCATTTCAGCCATAAACTTTAATAGCGAACCCATATCTGTGAAGTGGATGGAAAATTATACTTTTTTTTAACAAAACCATATGAATTACAGTTCATCTCAGCTACCCATCATCTCATCAAATCAGAAGTTAAAATGAGACACACCTTTTCTTCACTGTCTGAAGTTAAAAACGACCAAACATTTACGTTTTAGGTCAGTAGAAATGACCAAAATTCTTAATGCTCCAGTAACGAGAAAGAGAAAGGACTCCAGTTGTACAGATGCGAAGGCAACGTGTGGGGTTCTTTCATTCTCTTACTTTATTATATACAATCTACTGCAAATCCTAAACTAAAGCTTCAACTCTGACTTTTCTCAGGTTGAGATTGTGCACACTAAAGTTTTGAAATTCTCCATCTGATGTGCACCATCTGCTTGGACTATGTTAAACAGATGTAAAAAAAAAAAAAGAAAAAAAAAAGAGAGATGTTTTAAACGCTGGTGTATAATTTTAAATACCAAACTTGTCGTTTGATTTTGGAAAGATATGCATTTGTTACGAGAATTCATTCATTGTCTTCTCTATTATCTATTCATTACTTTGAACCTTCCGTATTCTTTCTTTAATTATAAGTTAAGGCATCAGGAAACTGATTAAACGTTAAATAAATCCATCTTTTTAGAACTCTAAGAACGAAAAAGGAGGTAACGGACAGATCAAGCCGCGTCTTGATCTGTTGTTTTTTTCAAATGAACACTTTTTCTTTTTGTAGCTTTGAGCTTTTCTGACGCACAAGACAGGGAACACTGGGGTGTTTCAGTACCTGAGCTGATTGGCTAACAGGTCTGCAGCGAGAGAAAGAGACAAGGTGGCAAAATAAATCTAACACTAAAGAATAACTACACCTAAGAAACAACAAAACTAAAGCAACAAGGAACAACTAGAGACAATTAAAAAACTAGAATCACTGAGAAAGATTAAACTAAAATAAACAGACTGATCTAATCAAAGAAAGAGACTTAGGAACACAGAATAATAAACGAACCCCAAAGCAACCCGGGACTCAGGAATCTATAGCCTGAGTGAAAAGTGATAAAACAGGCCTCAGATTTGTGCAAAATCAGACGCCGGTGTCAGTTCTCTCTGTAGGTACAGACATTCCTGTCTGTGATTCCGCCAACAGAGGACACACAGACAGGAATGGTCAAGCTTGCTTTTGAAGCTTTACGGATGTGACAGTGAGCAGAACAAAAAAGTTGGGGCGAACGAAAACAACACAACCAAATTTGGAAACGCGTGGCTCCAGCTTATCTTTTAATCCTGCACAGACTCTCGTCTTGGTACCGGCTCCATGTCTCTGCGTCTATCAGCCCATCGTTCTCTTTCTGGCTCTCTTTATTGTCTGATTCAGCATTGAGCACACAAAGGAGGATGCACCCAGCGGGATACTAATCCGCCCATTAGGAAATACATTGTAAAATAGTATACATCCAGAAAGAGAAAGGTCCAAAATAAAGTAAGAAGAAATGACTGGAGGGAGTGAAGGACGGAGTCATGCACTGAAATCAAAGCAAGGTCAAACTGATTTGCCTCTGCCTTTGACAGGATTGCACATCTGAATCCATGGAGTACATAATTAATACGCAAGTATATATCGAGGTTCTGTTTACTTGAGAGCTAGGGGGTGTGTAGAAATGGGGTGGTCAGAAGCTGCCCACTGAGAGGTCTGCTTTCCCTTCCGCTCTGAAATGCATCTTTCACTGTTTGGCTCACTGTTGTGATTTGATTCTCAGCCGCTCGACGTCTTACAGGCTCGTTACAAAGCAGGAGCGCCGCAGCCACTAACTGCTGGCATGTAGGCCGGGAGAGCTGTTTTTCCCAAAGGCTGCAGACCCAAACAGAGCTAACAAGAGAAAGAAAAAACACGATTTAGAGTCCTATTGTAGCAAGATTTGGAGGGAATCACTGGATCTGTGCGCATCATGAAAAAATACTTATGAAAAATCAGCAGACACATCTTCACTTTGATGCACCAAGGATTTATTGAACTGTCTCCCCGCACCTTTCCTTCAAAAACTAATGACTATGTTGAATATCTTTAGAGATCAAAAATCTCATCATTGAAATATATTAATTCATTTTTTCATTAAAAATCAACCCCAATCAGAGAGCTATCTTCCTGAATATTTCAAAGAAACAAATGAGATATGTTTCTCTACATATATGTTTTTAATTCCATATTCTTTAAATATGTTGTTCAAAGATATAATAATTTCAAGAATCATAACATTAGCATTTTATTTGAAATTGAATTTACGTGAATTATAAAAGTCACACTAACTGTCTTTCTTGTCCTTGAATAAAGTTACGGACCAAGACAAAACATTTAAATCAAATAAAATGTCTGAGGAATTGATTTAAGCCGATGAAATTCTAGTTAGTTTTTTAAAAATATATTTAATCATTTCTCTTCTTAAAAGAGGATTTGTCCACAGTTTGGAGCTATCTTGCTCGACAACTATGAGGGGAAAGTAGGATCACTTAGACTGCAGAGTGTAATTGGTATATATAAATTTTTTTAACCTACTGTATTTGTTGAAACTGTCAAAATCAGAGCCAGGAGGAGGGTCTTAGCGCTGTCAATCATGCTTGTGGACGCTCTGCGCATCCCCCGCTAGCTCTTTGCTACGCTAGAGCTTCGTCCAGTAGTCTGCCAGGAACGCTCAGGCTAGTTAGCATGGCCACCGATGATGGCAGATAAACAGATTTCCTGCCCTGGTCATTTGTTTCTCTGAGATTTAGCAACACATGCACGAGTAGGGTTGACATCACTAGGACCTTCCTCCTGGCTCTGATTGGTTGTTTTTGAGGTGGAGGTTCTTTTTAAGCTATTTTGTGAATGTACAGGTCTAGGAGTGTTTAGAAAAAGAAATAAACAAAGCATGATTAACCACATTAGGATCACACCGATTGTCTTGTTTTATCTCAGGCACATCATCTGTGTGTAGGGCTTCAACTCTGTTGTTTAAAAGAGTGAAATGTGTTGAATGCATGCGTCAAGGCAGGTTCCTGATGTCATATGGAAAATAAAATATTAGCATGAGATTACAATGTAGCACAAGATAACAGTTACAAACTTGTGAAAAGAGCAGTTTTATACCAAAAAAGCTGAAATAAAAACTGGAAATTCCCCCTTCCTCCTCACTAAGAGCTAACAAATAACTTCTCTTCGTCCCGTGTGTTCTCCCAGACCGCTCAGACCGTGCTGGTGGTGGTGGTGGTCTTCTGCCTGTCCTGGCTCCCTCATCACATCGTTCAGCTCTGGGTGGAGTTCGGAAACTTTCCGCTGACCGAGGCCTCCTTCGTGTTTCGGGTGGCCGCGCACTGCCTGGCGTACAGCAACTCGTCGGTGAACCCCGTCATCTACGCCTTCTTGTCGGAGAACTTCAGGAAGGCGTACAAGCAGGTCTTTAAGTGCCAGATCGGCAACGTCGACTGCCCGCTCAACGACATCAAGGAGATGCGCAGCAAGGCGGATACCCCACCCTCGACTAACTGCACCAACGTTTGACTGGCTGTCCCCCGGCAACATAATCACTTACTGAGCTGAAACACTGAAACTCACTGAGTCATGTTGACTAAGTGATCAGATGAAACTTGGTGTGCATTTTAATCAGGGTGAGTATTTGCCTGCTTTCATGTGTTGAGTGTGTGGCGTATCTACACCGAAGTGGATCGAAGTTTGCTCACAAAAAAAGCCTGCAGTGTCTAAAACTCAAAGTCAGACTAATTAAATGTCACATCATGATGTATTTATATAGGTATACAATTCAAATATTCATTTAAAACACTCGTTTCACCTTCTGATTTTCAATTTAATTCATTCAATCTTGCTTTGTACCAAGTTGAGGTGTCACCACCTGTCGCTGTGGAACAAGTTTTAAATGTGTTTTGAAGTGTCTGAAGAACAAATGCATTTTTTTTCCTATCTTTAAAACTGCTTCATGCAATTTAAAAAGCTGCCTATCCCAGCGTGTTCTGATTTTTGATTGCAGTTGTTTTCAGTGGAAAGTTTTTAGTACAAAAGAGAAGCTGTTCTGGAAAGCTAGCTCGTACGTTTGAGACATCAAAATGACTCTGTTCCCTTGAAAAAAGAAGAACTACAGCATTCGGTTCGTCTGTCACAAAGATATTGCCATGCGTGTTGTTTCCTTCAGGCTGTAAATTAAGTTTAGCTTGCTAATGGGAGCACTTCAGAGTGGGCAGAGTGGCGGGGCGAATAATAAAGGCCGGGACAATGACTTTCGCTTCTGATTGATATCAAGCTAATCTATATTCTTTTTGTTTCACAAGGCTGGCTTCTTCTAGAAATAATAGAAAAATAACGTCAAGCTTTTAAATTAGCCTTTTTTTTTTTTTCAGATTTCGTTATTTGGTGGAACCGCTATCATTAAATAATTCAAACCGCTGCTAAACGAATGGATCGGAGTTCTCATACCAGAACTTCTACCTTGAAATTTTTAGTTCCTGTCTGTTCCATGCCTGAGATACATTTTTTGGATAATTTTCTATAGTAGCCACAAAGCTAACAGAATAGCTAGCTCATCAGCTTTAAGCTCTCATTCACTTTTTATAAACTCAGTTTATTCAGTTGCATCAGTATTTGACCAAATTACTGAGTACCAGAAAAAAATGTCCTTAGACACTAAGGTCACTTTAACAGGACACCAGAAAAAGTTCTGCGTGAGAGTAGTTACCTTTGACTTCATGACGACAGAACAACTATTTCAAATTGTTGCATTACCTCCTCAGCATACTATCAAGTAAAATGTAATTGGCATGTACTTGTGTAGCTTTGTCTGGCCCAGACATTTTCCCACTACATTCAGTCATTCACGCATGTAAGCTACATTGTAACCATTAGCAAGGAAAGCAACTTACCCGAGGTCATAGCAACTGAGACAGACAGATTGGGGGTCTGAACCTCCAGATGTGTAAAGCAGGAGGCAGCAGGCTAACTAACATAGCTCGGCTAATTCGCTGGCTAAAGTGAGCTATAGCTAGCCTCCCAATTGTACTCGGTAACGAGCAGAACAACAAGTCGCCCTTCACTTGTCGCAAAGAAGCAATAATATTCTGCACAGTTGGCACGTTTACTGAAAAAACTCAACTAGATTCAGCGGGTGTTCGAGTTTTGAATTTTGTACTTCACTCTTCCACTGATGTGTACATCTGTTAAAAAGTACAAATACTAAATGACACTGGCTTTAAATCTCACCCCTGCAACTGAATTATAATTTAGTTCTTGAACTTTCGAAATAAAAAGCAAAAACACAAAAAACAAGCCTCAAAAACCAATGAGTCATTTCAAAAATGTTTGGACTGCATTTTAGGATTGTGTCTCAGTCATCTAGAAGAAATAAGTATTGTAGCTAAATGCTTGAAATCCAAGCTGAGGGAAAAATATTGTCCACTGTGTGCACACAAGCTAACCTATTTGACAGTGGATTTAAAAGTTCCTCATTTATAATCACTGAATCCTCCCTTTACTGATTAATACCCCAAGTTAAGACCGTCTTAATGCAGGTAATATTCGAAGGCAGTGTGCGCTTGCAGAGGCTGCCAACAGCCCAAAGGCTATCCCGGCTGGGAAAGCCGTTGCCAGGAAAATTGAAGTGCGCCGTCTTATCTAATGTGCCGCTGTGTTGACACAGAGGATTCAACATGGAGGTTTTTGTTTTATGAGTTGTTAAAAGGCACATGAGAGCAGTGCTTGTAACTTTAAAGTGTTTGTACATCTATTGTGAGACAATCTGCTTGTATATATTTGAAACACTAAAGTCGATAGTCACACATCTGCGAATGCTTCGCCTTGTACATATAGCTTGCTGCTGTTTTGACATTTTTGAAGCTGCGTTGCCTAAAATTCCTCCTCTGGATCTAAAACAACCACAGACCTAGTTTTGCTCAAAATGCCAAAAAGGTAATTTTATTTTATTTTTTTAAGAATTCAATCCACGATCACATGAATTATTATGCCAAGGTTTTACAGTGTACAGCTGTACCTCAGCACACAAAAATAATCACACAACATGAGCTCGATGAGTTAAAACCACGGTTTGTTGGATGTTCACTACCATCCTCTATAATGATATCTGTAGCCACTGTTTAAATTCGAACAGAAAAAAAAAAAAAGATCCAACGATGTGACGTGAACGTTCAGACAGAGGTTATGCTGGTCCTGTTCTCCACTGCAGTGGATTAAAAGCACCTAATAAATGTAATCAGCGGGCTCAGCCACTCTTCAGAGTCCAGGTTTGTTTTCCCAGAGAGAAAGATGCTGATGATGACTACACTCGGCGTAGAGCTGGCTGTTAATGCTAGCGACAGAGAGAGCCGTCTTGTAATTCAACCTCTAATAGACAGTCAATCCTCTGAGGCTGTTCTTTGCGGACTGTGCTGTTGGGACATGTATTTATTTGAACTGAGGTAAAGTCAGTGGCTAAATTGAATAATGTGTCACGATAAGTGTGTTTTTCTTTTTCTCTGCCCTGTCGACATCTACGATACATTCACACATTGTTTCATGTAGTGTGAAAAACTGACGTGGAAAAAGCCGCTAAAAGTCATAGAAAACAAAAAGTACTTGCAATATTTAGTAATGTTGCAACCACTGACTTTAACACGCCTTATTGGGATTTTACTTTGAAAGATCAACATTTAGTCAAGCTTAACAATTAGTAAAACAGAAGCTGCTGCCCAAATTTTTAAATGAGGCCAAATACAAACTTAGAAACTAATACTGCACTTCACCTTGAATAGACCAACCACATGGTAGTGGCCGCATCATGCCGTGGGAATGCTATTCTTAAGCGATAAGGAAGCTGGTCAGATTTAATGAGAGATTAGATTTTGCTAGTTCTGCTAAAAACAAAAAACAAAACAAAAAAAATCATTGCAGCAGCTTCAAATGACTCGAGACTGCAACTTCCAGCAAGAAAGTAACCCTAAAACACTCAGCCAAATCTGCAATGAAACTGAAATGGTTTAAATCAAAAGAATGTTCATATGTTAGAACAGAAATGATGTTAATTCTGTGGGTCTTGAAAATTGCTATTCACTGACGTTTTTCATCTCGTAAGGTTTTTCTTCTTTTCCTAAGAAGATTATAGCCCCATGTTCCAGTCTAGCTGGTAGAAGTTGCAGTGAGAGGTAAAGTAGTTCAAATTCACACCACACTTTTCAGAATTTTACTTGTAAAACAGTTTGAAAACTGTACCGTTAGTTTCGTTCCATCATATAAAGATCCAGTAATGCATCAAAGTCTGGTAGTGAGTGTGAGACTGTTTGGCTTCAGGGCTTTCTCGCGGTGCTGTTCTTTGATTTCTTGCGAGATTCACTTTCTTTCTTTCTTTTCTTTATTTTTTACAATCAAGCTTACTGTCGTGTGGTTTTGAGCTGTGCTGCTGTTATGTAAAAAGATAAACAAATATATATTTTCTTGTCTTTTTTTATCTCTCTTTTTTTCTCTCTCTCTGCTGGACTGCGATTTAATGTTTTGGCTCGGCTTATGTTGTATATGTAGTGTTATTTGTATTCTAAAAATAATAAACAATATTTGCTCCAATGGATTTGTCCATCTCTTTAAAAGAAGAAAAAAAAACAGCATTTTCTAAATTCCTGTCTGTTTTCACAACTGTATTTCTCACGTCTCGCTTTGGTTTCTGCTTCTACAAAAAGATTTTCCACAACCTCATTTTTACCACAAATCAGCCGTGACTCACAGCCAAGAGAAAGAAAGGATCTGTTTAGGTTCCCACCGTGCCGCTGGGTTTCTTTTTATTATTATTTCATGGAAAGTTGAGTGGTGTGAAAACATTATTGCCATCAGATCAACACAGGGGTTCTGGATAGAGTCCAACTTAAATATTAAAATTGTGTAGATGCACGTTTATCGTCTTTATCTTCATTTTTTGCTTATGTTCCAGATGGCATCACATCATAAGTACCAGACAGTAATATGACAGTAGAAACAACGAATTTAGAAATGTTGGTCTGGACTTCTAAACAAAACCAAATAAGGTAAATTTATTGTAAATATTGCATAAACTTCCATTAAAAAAAAAAAAGATATTTAGTGAGGTTTTTATGCTCTAAGACAATTACAGGGAAACAATGTTAGGATTATGAGAGCGCTTGGGAATATTTGACATTCTTCCGTGAGGTCGGGTGCTGATGTTGGACACGATGGTCAACATCACGAGGTGTTTCTGTTTTGGGTTGTGGCCAGTGCCCGTCTCCAAACGGCATCACCATTCTCCACTCCGGGAAACCCGTAAGAAGTCGAGAACATTCAGAAGATTTTCCAGCCTCCCCAAGAACGGATTTACCGGTTTGGGCTCGTTTTTACACACAGAATATCTGTTGACTGTAAATTTACCTGAGAGTTCAGGTGTCTGCTGTGGGGTAAGTATTTACCTGAACCGGGTTGAGAGACAGTCACTCATAGCAATACGGTAAAGAAGCAACAGATCATTCCAAATATTATTGATTTAGGTTTCAAACTAAACTTTAATTCTGATAACATGGTAAATGGTAAGCATAAATGTCGACTATTATTATTATTATTCATACTCGTTTTACCTTGTTTTATTACCTTCGGACAGGTCTTGTCTTATTTCCTGATAGAAACAAACTCCTGGGTTAAATAAAAATCATTTTAAATCTGGCAGTGGTATGGATCAAACTATAAGTAGCCCAACTGACAAAGTCAGATATAAGAAGATTGCTCCGTTAAACCTACTAAATTGTTTTATTCTCCCTCACCATTTCTTCATTTCACCTTTTTTTTTCTTCAACACTTGTGTTTAAGCATCCTGCTTTGTTAGTCTTTAAAGGTCATATTCTTTGTCATCTACACTGCAAATGAATAAAAAGGAAATGGCAGAACGATGAGGATCACATCTCGGCTCGGTACTCAGCCCACTCATGTTTTCAGACGAAGACATCCCACCGTCACTCTGTGTTGTTGTTTACAGCAAAGGTTATGTAAACTGAAGGTGTTTAGTGTCAAACGGAAAAGAATCATCACTTTTGTTTTTGCCTATGCTACGAAGCATCACAAGGTGGGCGGCGTGAGGGGGTAGCTGGCACTGCATGTCCGTCAAGACAAAAATCACAAACTGCTCCATCAGGTCATCTGCCAGTAAACCTGAGGATCTATGAGATTTACGAGCAGTATGTTTTTTTTTGTTGTTTTTTTTGACTGGTGAGGTGAGTTTCGACAGACTTATCACTGCCCATTATCTTAAGTGTGACCACTTGCCCTCTGGCAGAAGATGCACGTTTCTAAAAAAATGCAAATTAAACAGCAATAAATGTTATTCCTGCCCTCTAAATCTATCTCCGGGATGTACTCACCCTCGTTGTGCGCAGGACACCGACTCCCTCTGCAACCTTGACTGGGACCTTGGTTTCTGCTCTGTCTGATATTTTGATGATCTTCCTGAAGGAAGTCGACATGACAGCGCTTGAGCTCAAAAATAAAATTCCTCAAGAGAATAATGTAGATGTTATCTCATGGTACTACAGTGAAAGGTATTGTGTGGTGTGTTGTATAGTGTTAACGTTGCGTTTACAACGGTCCATAGATAAAACCTTGAGTTTATGATGTCTTTTTTGAACCTTCTCCAGTTCTGGCAAAGCACGTCGAAGGAAATAATACTTTAATACTTTAGGGATTTTGCTTGCTGTGCGTGGAGCAATCACACTCCCAAGTCACAAAGCCAATAAAGGAGACAACGGATAGGATCACGACCAAAGGAAGAAAAGTTACTTCTTATAAAGAAACGCGGAGAGAAGAGCTGCACTGTTTTCTCCAGTGTTGATAGTTTATCTTTCAGTGACTCCAAGGATACCAAGACTGCATTGATATTCCTGCGAGAAATAACTTTATCTATTTTCTTAGGTTCTTTCATCTTCTTCTTCTCATTCTCCGAGCCCCTCACTCCTGAGAGGCTGTTGTGAAAACTGCATTATCTCTGAACGGAATAATGTCGCTCAGCTGAGTCAAAACAGTATGAAAAGACAAAAGCTGGTCCGCGAGGACCAAGCTGCACGTGTACACATCGAGGAGACGAGTATTCATGCGACTTGATTAGCATGCAGCAGCTTTCGTCGCAGTAATTAAAGCTCTCTGTTTGAAGTTCTTGATGATTAAATTAATGTTTGTTTGGATGCAATCCAATGAACCTCAACATCATCGCCAGCCAGGCCCTTTTGACGCTTTGAATATTGTTTTGTAATCTAAACCTTTGCCCAGAACTTCTGCACAACTTTCTCCCTGGCCCTGTCTTGCTTGTGTTCCCGGCTCTTAACGATTATATCTGATGATATCACAGAACTGCTCTGTTTATTCTGAGATAAAATCACACATATTTGGAGTCCACTTACTGATCGCACGTGGCTACACTGCACTTTCAGGGTAAAAGAGTAAAAAGGAGATGAAAACAAACACAAAAACACACGTATGTGGAACAAACTGAAAAACATGTATGGTTCCGGGCAGAATGGTGGAACAGTTGTTTACTGTGTTACCTTGTAGCAAGACATGTATGTGTTGTGGAGGTAGAGGCGATATGGCACATTTTGGTATTGATTTGATACCACCTACATACAGGGCCTGTACTGATACCTGTATCAGTATTGATACTGATACAGGTATCAGTATCAATACTGATACCTGTATCAGTATTGATACTGATACAGGTATACTGATAAAACAAACTTCTGACATTTAAATGTTTTTGTGGTTTTTCATTTGAATTATTTTGTGCATCTGCAAAACACTTTATAAACACGTGAACATGACTTGTGTACATTTCCCAGAATAAATAAAGTCCATA
>CAEGAG010118827.1:0-15244 GCA_903067065.1 Brachyrhaphis terrabensis | reverse complement strand
CTAGGTAAATTACAGTGTATTTACAGGGAAACCACAAATTTTAGTAACAGCCGTCGAATATAAAGGAATTTAGCTCCTCGCCATTATTGCTACTTGGTTCACCTGTAAATAAACATCTATATCATGCATAGCACTTCTGGATAGATGCAAATCGCATTTCGTTGCTTGTACTTCTGACAGTGCAATGACAACTAAAGTTGAATTCTATTCTATTCTATTCTAATTTCACTTTTTTTAGATTGAGTTTCAATCTTGAAATGCTTGAGAGTTTAGCTGTAACAGACAGAGCTACAGGAATTTCATTAGAATCTCCTAAAAATACTGTAGTATCGTAAGCAAGTTGTGAAATCAAATATTTTAATTCCCTCAAATGAGCTCTGTCTGATTAAATAGTTTAGAACAAGCAGAAAAATGTAAGTTGCGAATAGACAGCCTGGCCAACCCCTTCATGGATATAAAACTGGCTAGATGTGCTGTATAGAAGTTTAAAGAAATGTTATTATCTCTATAAAGTGTCTGAAAGGCTTTAATAAAAAATTTACCAAAGTTAAAAAAGGACAACGTGTCAAAAATAAAGTTGTGACTAACTATCAAAAACCTTTTGATAATCTAAGAACAGAATGATTGGATCAACAGGGAGAAGATCTTTATAATCAAATCAGGAATGCTGCATTCAGGCATGAAGCCGTTTGGAGATTCATGTATAATATCATTTAAACTGAAATGGAGGCCAAAATATTATTCTCATTATTTAATAGAGTGATGCCACCCCAGTTATCTATTATTAAATTGTCTTTATTTGTTTAGGGAACAGAGTGATAGAAGTTCTTCATTGTTAATGGATTCATTAGGTTTTATATGTTGAGTCAACGTTTCAACCATAACTGACACTATATCAATATTGATTCAACCATCATCTGAATGTGGATCTACATGTACATTTGGGTTGATTTTATATTGAATGAAAGCTAAGGATTTATGTACATTTTTGATCTGATAAGTCTACATCATAATATACCACTAAAAGTTTCTTCACTGGTGTTAAACACGGTTTTATTTGCAGATGATGGGTATCATGGCTCATATGTCCTTCAAAATTATCGTACATTAACACATTTCGAAAAATGTGTGTACAAAGATTAAAAATGACAACATGGCATTAATCTAACATTTTATTTAAGAAAACAGGAATAGATCTGTAAACATATTTGACAGTCAGAACATCAGTCTGTCCTCCATGAAGAACAGCCTCCATGAGGTTCAGCTTGTTCTGGATGAACCAGGAAACAGGACGAGTTGGACTAACCCAGGTCTGACTCTGGTTGCATCTCTGCAATGAATTATTGTTTCTTGTTATTCTTGCTTTGTGTGGGTAATCGCTCTCAAGCGTCCTCACTGCATGCAAAGTTTACTGAAACCAGAATCTTGCCGTCTGTTATTGCTATTTCCAAATATTCCGGACTTTTATTTTTATTTTATTTTATTTTATTTTATTTTATTTTATTTTATTTTATTTTATTTTATTTTATTTTATTTTATTTTACTCTGTTAGCTTCTCGTTGTTCCTGTCATGATCCACCAGCAGGGGGCGGTATGGGGCGCTAATCCACCAGCCACCAGGGAGAGAACAGAAGAAGAACAGCTTCCGGTGTTGTGTTAGCAGCATCATAATAGAAAAGAAGAAGTGTTAGCAGCATGTTAGCTGCGCTAACAGGAGGGGTCGGGTTCTAGAAGTTCTCCTCGGCATCAGAGAATTTCATCTGGATCGGCTAGGGCGTTCCAGAACTGGAACCGGAACATGATGGCTCGTCCTGCTGGTTCTGCCGACGGTCTGGCCCTGAAGGTTCTGCAGTATGAAGCTTTCATCAACGACGTTCTGAGGAGAGACCTGCGGTAAGCCTGACCCGGTTCCGAATCCGAACCGGACCGAACAAACCGGAAGTTAGGTTGAACTGATTTAAAGAAGAAGCTGAGTTTGTGAGCAGAATCGGATCAACTGAAGGTTCTGTAGGTTCTACCTGGCAGACGTGGATCGGAACCAGAAGGAAACAGAAACGTGGTGAGAGGAACCGCAGTCCGATTAGTTCCTAGTCGGATGTTCAGCTCCAGGTTGATCCGATCTGTGGACGCTGATTTGGGCCAGCGGTACTGACCCGCTCCCTGCCGTTCAGTTCGGGACAAACCAAACACTGAAGCAGATAAACATGGATTTCTTGTCTTGTGACCATTTTTATTCTGTTTTCGCCCTTTTTATTCCTTGTCAGTGGGTCATATGTCATGTAAACTATTAAAAACCAAGTGCATTTTTAAATATAGAGTTATGTAAAAGATGTAAAGTAAAATGCAGTGCCTCATCTCTCCAGTCTAGTAGAATAATTTCACACTGATTTTGTGTCACTGGGTCACATGACTAGGAAGCTACTGAAGAAAAGCAATATATTTTAAAGATTGAGTATGACTTAAAAAGTCGATAGAGAACAGAGTGTTTCCTGTGACACAGCATGAATTACCACCTTTTTGTGTTAGTTGGTCACAAGGCAAGAAATCCAGAGGCGCTGATCAAACACTAGAATATCATGAAGTTAAACCAGTAATTTCAATCACAAAGAGAAACTTGTATATTATTTTCATTCGTTACTCATAAACTGATATATTTCAAATGTTTTTTCTTTTAATGTTGATAATTAGAACTGACAATTAATGAAAACCCCAAATTCAGTATCTCGGAAAGTGAGAGTATTACTGAAGACCAAAACAAAAAAAGATCTTTAGAAATGTTGGCCAATAGGAAGGTGTGATCATGTTCAGCTCTCAGGGTTGAGTTCTTCCTTCTGCCTGGTTTACTGCAGCCGTGCGGCGCGGCGTCCGTCATCCTGCGGCGTCAGCCTGCGGCTCTGCTCAGGTGTCATCACAGCTCAGGCTCCTCTGATTGTGGCCTTCAGCTCTAATGAAATGTCGCATCTGGTGCGTCACTAGTTTGCACCACGGACCTTAAACCGGGTTCTGGGTTCTGTGTTCAGGATTTTCCAAGTCCTGCTGGAAAATTAAACCTGCATCTCCATTAAGTTGGTCAGCAGCAGGAAGTGACCATTGACCTTTGACCTCAGAAAACACCGTGGGCCAACACCAGCAGATGACATGGCACCAAACCATCACTGATTGTGGAAACTTTGACTAGACCTCAAGCAACATGGATTCTGCCGCTCAGCTGTTCCTCCAGACTCTGAGAGGAAATGAAGAATTGACTTTAACCAGAGAACAGAGCAGCTGGTTCAGGTTTGTTTCCACCTCATGGTTTCCTTCCCTTCACCTCTCTGACTGTCTGAACTCTTAAGCAAAGGTCATCTTCTGGACAGCTGTCAGGTCAGCAGTCATGTGACCTGCAGAACTGAACTAAGACAATTTAAAGCATCTGCAGGTTTTAATAGAAACCTCCACACTAATCAGTTAATTATCTGATTAGTGTGGAGCACCAGAGGTTTTCAATATTGAACCTTTAAACAATATTCTAATTTTGTGAGACACTGAATTTGTAGTTTTCATTAGTTATGAGTTATAATCATCAACACTAAAAGAAAAAAAACATTGAAATATATCAGTCTGTGTGTAATGAATAAATATGATATACAAATGTCACTTTTTGAATGGAATTACTGATTTAAATCAACATTTTCATGATTTTTTAGACCAGGACCTGTAGACGGTCCCTAACTGAACCTCTGAGCACCTGGCAGGAAGCGGGTCAGAACCGCTGGCCCAAATTAGCGCTCATAAGTCGGATCACCCTTCAGCTAGACGCCGCTGACTCCATGGAGGTCCGACTAGAAACCCACCTGACTGCGGTGTGAGATAGACCGAGGTGCTCCAAAGGTCCGATCCGGTCCGGTTCGGTCCAACTTCTCAGTCCTGACCCGGACGTCCTGCAGCTCCACCATGATGGTTCCAGAGGTTCTCCGGTCATCTCAGAGCTTCATGCTGCCAGGAGGAGCAGAAGGTTCGGTCCAGAACCGGTCCAGAACTTCTCTGGTTCTGCTCCTCGCAATGTCAGCTGATGTTTGGGATCTGGTTGAAGATCGGTTTGACCTGGACTGGAACCATCAGAACCGTCTGAGTGGACCCGGACCATCAGAACACTTTCTCCATTTGTAATCGATTTCTGGACTTCAGTGAAAACTGTCCCCGTCCTCCAGAACCCGGTACCAGAACCATGTCTGCAGGTCAAGATGGAGGAAGTCCCGGTTTTGCCAGACACAGAGATCCTGACCCGGTTCTGATGGGTTCTGACCCGTTCTGGTATTGTGGCGTTTACAGGGCGGTGCTGGAGCAGAGGGATCGTCTCTATGAGAAGATGTCTCACTACCTGCAGCTGAAGAACGCCATCCAGAGTCTGGAGGTAGCTGCACAGATCCTCCATCAGGATAGAGGTGTCACTCTGCCTTTCTCCCTCATTTAAACGGCTCCTCAGGGGTTCTCCAGCAGGGGGCGCTGTGGCCTCAGCTGCTTTCAGGAGTTGGATTATAATCCCAGGAGATGAAACGAAAGTATAACCTGAAATCTGAAGATGCCGCTTAGTTTTATGTTTATTGTTTTGAATAAACATGAAAAACAACCAATCAGCTCCTGGATTATTGATCAGGATTATTGATCTTCATTCTGGAGAGCTGATTTTCAGATTGGATAAAGAAATGTTCTGGATTTTTTACCATTTTTACATTTAATTTATTTTGGGATTAAAAATAATCTTTTATTATTTTACTTCAAAGGATAATTGTACATTTTTCTCACATATTTTCTGTTTTTAGACATTTAATTCACACTTGCGCCTTTCATTTTGATTTTCATTTCTTCTAGTTTTCTCCATGTTTATATGAACTCAGACATTCCTCACTTTCATACTGTGTGGCTGTAGTGAGCCGTCTCTGACGTCACTGTGACGTCACGGTGTGTTCTGCAGGAGGCGGGGCCTCAGCGGCTGAAGGCTGACGTGGATCTGGGCTGCAGCTTCTTCATTCAGGCCCGAGTGTAAGCCCCGCCCCTTCCTGTGGCCATGTGACCCGGACGGCGCCAGGCGTTTATGATCCAGACTCCGGCTTCGGTTCCGGTTCTGACTGGCTCGTTTCCTCTCCTCAGGGACAATCCGTCCAGGATTCTGGTGTTGGTCGGGTTCGGGTTCTTCGTGGAGATGAGCCACCAGGAGGCGCTGCGCTTCATCGACAAGAAGACCAATCAGCTGACGCTGTACGGTCGCCATGGCGACGGCAATAGAGGATATTTTGGAAATTTTACTTCCTGAAACTGATTTTAACATTTTATTGATTTTTGTTTTTACTTTCTCTCAAATTATTCAAGTTCGAAAAGTTCAAAATATAATTTCATTTTAGAAATGGAAAAATTTCCCAGTGATTTTTATGCTTTAGCAAGATATTTTTATATTTCCAGATTTTAAAATATTTTTCATATCAAATACTAAAATATTGTCTAAAAATATAAAATGTAAAAAATTCAATTTTGATTTTTTTACATACTTACATTTTAGCAATTTATCAATGTATTTAAAGCATCTTTTTCATTTTGTTTAAAATAGTAATTTTTTTTTCTTTAGAACATTTTGATACTAATTTTAAAAATTGAAGAAGAAAATCAGGTGAAGAGTGAGACAAATTGTTTAATCAAACATAAATATTTGAAATTTTTTACAATATTACCCCAAGTTAAAGCAAATTGATGTGTTCCTGAATATTCAGCAACATGTAAATGTCAGGTTTCCACAGGTTCAGTCAGGTTAGCTCGATGCTAACAGGATACACTGGTGGACCAGAAGAGATGCTAGCTATGCTAATGAGAGATGCTTGTAATGCTAATGAGATATGCTAGCTATGCTAGTGAGAGATGCTAGCTATGCTGATGAGAGATGCTAGCTATGCTAATGAGAGATGCTAGCCATGCTAATGAGAGATGCTAGCCATGCTAATGAGAGATGCTGGCCATGCTAATGAGAGGTGCTGGCTATGCTAGTGAGAGATGCTAGCTATGCTGATGAGAGATGCTAGCTATGCTGATGAGAGATGCTAGCTATGCTAATGAGAGATGCTAGCCATGCTAATGAGAGATGCTAGCCATGCTAATGAGAGATGCTGGCCATGCTAATGAGAGGTGCTGGCTATGCTAGTGAGAGATGCTAGCTATGCTAATGAGAGATGCTAGCTCTCACTAGCTAGCATCTCTCACTAGCTAGCTAGTGAGAGATGCTAGCTATGCTAATGAGAGATGCTGTCTATGCTAATGAGAGATGATAGCCATGCTAATGAGAGGTGCTAGCCATGCTAATGAGAGATGCTAGTCATGTTAATGAGAGATACTAGCCATGCCAATGAGAGATGCTGGCTATGCTAATGAGAGATGCTGGCTTTGCTAATGAGAGATGCTAGCTATGCTAATGACAGATGCTAGCTATGCTAATGAGAGATACTAGTCATGCTAATGAGAGATGCTAGTTATGCTAACTCTGTGTTTGCTTGCAGCTTCACTGAGCAGCTCACCAAGGACGTCGCCAAAATAAAAGCCCATATCCGCATGGTGTTGGAGGTCAGTTCTTCTGCAGAACTGGACCGGTTCTGTGCCGGTTCTGATCACAGTCTGACCCAGAGGACCGTTGGGTCTTAAACCAGTCCCAGTAGAACCAGTTTGTCTCTGGGCAGATCTGATTGGCTGCTCTCTTCTTCTTCTGTCCAGGGTCTGCGGGAGCTACAGGGGCTGGAGGAGCTCCCAGACCTCTGCAGGACGTCTGCTGCTGCTCAGCTCTGATTGGCCGATGAGAAGGAAGAGGATGATGATGATGATAAGGAGGAGCCTGTTCATCAGGAGTCAAATGATCTCCAACTGGACACAGTGGAACCAACTTCTTCTTACATGTGAACTGAAACATTGATACATTGATGACATCTACTTCCTGTTGCTGCTGGAAGTCCTCCACATCACTGAGACCTTTCAAAATAAAATGTCAGGAAGTGGTTTTGTCTGGTGAACGGAGAAACAGCTGAACTGAAGCTGAAGAAACAAACATGCTCAAGTTCTCATCTTTTTGCTGTTTATTGTATTTTTTATTGTAAAGTTAATAAAGAATTTGAGAATATTTTGTAGTTTTGGTTGATTTATTATTGATTAATTATTGTATGTTTATTTTTATAACTTCATTTATTATGTACTATCCTAGGACAAACAAAATTTCCCCCCTTTAAGGGATCAATAAAGTATTTTATTTGACATTTTCCTTTAGATTTTATTTAGGTGTGTTTTTGATTTGAAAATGTTTCTCCTTATTTGATCATTTCTAGCCACTAATACATATTTACAGAAGTTCACATAAAATGTTATGAAGTTCATTTTATGCTGATTTGCAACAGATCCAGTTTGTAATCCAGGTTAATTAGAACCATTCTGGTTATTGAACCCTGCAGGCAGGTCCGGTTCGGGTCCGGTTCTGGTCCGCTTGGACTCTCTAATATGTTTTATAATTCTTGTTCTTTATGTTGTGAATATTGAGATGTTAAACTATTAGCTCTTTTAATGATGCTTTATAAATAAAACATATTTTCGATTTTTTCAAATTTTTTTAATCTAATGTTTTTGTAAATATTCTTTTTTTTTTTTTTTAAATAAAACATATTTTATTATATTTAACGGCTTAGTTCTGGATTTCTATTGATTCTGTAAAAGCGCAGCCTGCTGGGTTCGGAACCGGTCCGGTGCTGTCGGGTCTCAGCTGCTCTCACGGATGCTTGGCAACGTGGAGCTTGTTTCCATGGTAACGACTTGCTGAATGAGCCGCAGAGGAAGAAAGCAGCAGCTTTTAAATTAACATGAGAATGGACGGAACCGGGTCGGACCAGAACTGAAATAGTTTGGACCTTTTCCATCTCAGTTGCCTCCTTGGGGTCAAAGTTCACTTTCATCTGGATTGTTATGCTTCTTGTTTTTCTTTTATTTCTAGAAAGAAATTCTGACCAACTCTTCTCTTCTGAACTAAACTGCAGATTTATTTTCTTGTTCTGATACTTTTATTAATTCTTCTCATATTTTGTTTATATATCTGTTGGTCTTTACTGTTTAAGATGGGTTTTTTACATTTGTTAACCATCCATTTATCTGTTCATTTCATTCGTAAGTTTCTGATATTTGTTTATATTTTCCAGGATTGTATGTCTTCTGACCGGAAGTAAAAAGCAGAATGAATCTTGAAGTTTTATTTCCAGATTAATATGAACTGGAAATAAAACCAGATTAAATTAATCTGGTTAAATTCTCCGAGGCTTTTCTCTGCCTTGCTCTGCGGCTCCTCGCCAGCAGCAGCTCCTGATGACGTCTCCATCCTGTTGCCGCAGAAACGGTCCTGCATCAAATGTCACGCTCCCACCGGAAACTATATCAAAACACACGGGCTTCCCTTCAAAGTCAAAGTTCATTGTGTTGGAAGTGGCTTGAGCTGAACCTAAAAAAGCAATGTGGTGCATTTCTATTCTAAAGAAAAAATATATAAAACTCCAGATATTTCACAACGAGATATGGAAATACATGAAAAAACCTCCTGAAAACCTCAATAGTAGCAGAAAGTAGGATGGCCCCGTAAGAAAGTTCAGTCACACCGCATGAAATGACCAGGGGCCTCATGTATAAAACAGAGCGCAGTTTTTGCACTAAAACTTGGCGTACGCACAAATTTAGAAAAGTGCAGCGCACAAACAAATCCGGATGTATGAAGCCGGGCTGGCACGGCTCTTCCTTGTAGCAGCGTCAGTACCGTACTTTTCGGACTATAAGCAGCTACTTTTCCCCACGCGGTTTACAGCCCGGTGCGGCTTTTCTGTGTATTTTTCTTCTTCAACCGTCAGGGGGCGCTCTTCAGGAGGAAGTGGATCATTGGAAGTCAAAAAAGCAAGCGCTGATTTTCATTTAGAACGAGCTCATGCTAGCAGCAGAGAAATTATTATTACTGATAAACCTGTGACTGTCTGCACACCTGATCAATAATCAAACCTGTTGATCAGCCCTGGTTTCTCTTCAGTGAGGATAAATGAGCCATAGATGATTCAGACGATGAGTTACGACTTTATGAGACACAAACTGAGCAAAATTATCATTTCCATTGGAGTGAGGTTTTCACATCCTTTATTTCATTTTCTTTATTTTGTGGTTTATTGTCTGAAGATAAATCGGTTCAGTTTCATTGTTTAAACACTAAAATATTAAAATCATAAAAATCACCTGGTTTGATGCTTCCTGGTCTAAATAACTGAATGTCGTCACATTTCAGTGGATTTAGGTGAGTTTTGATGATTGATTGTAGTTTATTATTGTTCATAGAACCGTTTCATACATGAGACCCCTGGACATTACTGCGGGGGAATGCAAAGGAAAAAAAACCCTGCATGTCCCCTAAGGGGATCCGTAGGCTCGAACTGAGAGCTGAATACAACATTATTAGTTTTTACTCAGAATCGTATGACCAGTTGGGTTAAAACGGTTCCTTCTGTAAATAGTAATAGCACATTTTATCTTGTATTTCCTAAATACTCAAAGATGCTTTAAAGGGGCGTGCTGTGGTGGCGCAGGGGTTAGCACGACCCACATTTGGAGGCCTTGAGTTCTCGACGCGGCCGTCGCGGGTTCGATTCCCGGACCCGACGACATTTGCCGCATGTCGTCGCATGTTTCTGCCATCAGAAACATCTGATGATGTTTCTGATGGCAGGAGAGGCGGCGCCAGGGACACTAGAGCCCACAAAACCCCCTGGAGGAAACAAAAAAAAGATGCTTTAAAGAAGTACAGCAACATAAAATCAAACAATGCAGCATAACAGAAAGATACACTGAGCTTAAATCAGTCTTTAGCTGCACCTTTTTGGTCAGGCGAAAAGTCATTTTTGAAAACCTTTATTTTGAAAGACTCCACCGGAACCCTTGTCTTTACCGCCGTTACTCTGACTGTGATGAAGAGTTGTGAAGAGGCGTAACCAGAAACAAACTGGGAAAACTCAGGACTTCAGTCGTTATCCCCGAACACATCCATCGAATTACAGACTGGACCTTCTCGGTTACTTTTCCTCCGTGTCGGAGGTGTGTGGACGGTCCCGGGAAACTCTGTAGATGTTTCGGGTCTGACGCAGGCCGAGAGGCGGGGGGCTAAGCTAACAGCTCATTACTAGAAGAGATGGCTAGGCTGAGCTAAGCTAGGCTAATAGCTGCTTGCTAGAGCAGCGGGAAGGCTAGGCTAAAGTAACAGCTTCTGTTGTGACTGGACCTTGAACTTGCGGAAACTTTTAAAAGCAGTAGGAGCTTAATTTTTAAGATATTCGTTTTCAGTTTCTGAGAAGATAAAATACTTTATTTTGCTTTGATTTTGCGGTGGAAGCAGTTGTCTTATGGTGGTAGCAGGCTTTGTCAGCAGTTTTGTTTGCGGCAGACAGACCGCTCAGCCGGAGCGCGGATCCGTCCAGGCCCGCCGCAGGTGAGCCCTGCTGGGCTTGGTGATCGCAGAAGGACTCGCTGATAGCGGTGCTGCTTTCTCTGGACGCTGTGCTCCCCAGAGGATAGTTAGCATGGAGGCTGCGGAGCCCCACCGCGGCAACTCGGAGCGGTTACATAACGGCAGCAGGTCGGCAGAGAAGCGGCTGAACGTCTCCTCCTCCTCCGCCTCCTCTTCAGCTCCACTGTGACACTTCTGCACGCAAACAGACCCGCAACAGCAGCAGCAGCAGCGACACGACGCCGACAGCCGCAGCATGGAGGCGGTGTGACTGCTGGCAGGCTGAACCCGCTCAGAAGATGGAGTCCAACCCTCTGATTAACGGTAAGCGCTGCTGTGTGTGTGCAGGTAGCAACAGGTGAGCTGCTGAGGTCTGCAGCTTCAGGTGGCTCTGTGTCCGTCTGCTGGTGACCCTGGGCCGGACACAAACCGCTTCAACTTGCGTTCAGCTGCTGGGTTAAAGACGAGCCTGAAGCCCTGGACTAAGTGGTGAAAATGCTTTAACCTGGTTTAAATAAAGGAGAAAAGGCTAAAATAGCAATTCTCCAGTTTAATGCAGCTAACTGCTGTTAGCTTAATTTCAAATTTCTTCACAACCCAAAGTTGATTCTGGTTGATAGATTGAGTTTTTGTGTTTAAAAAGTAAACGGTGTTGGTGTGTTTCAACCATATGCAGCGGCTTCCTTTCTGCCTGAACAAAAACACATTAATGAACGTTCATTTTTTTCATCATCCCAAAAGGTCCTGAATGTCTCCAGGTTATTATTGTTATTATCCTGATTAGCTTGAGGATGAAGAGGATGCTGCTCTTCATCTCAAAAGCTCCTGTCTGTGATGCAATATTAGCACGTTACCATGGCGACACTGATGCACACATCATGTTGTTAGATGAGATGTTTCTGATGGCAGGAGAGGCGCCGCCAGGCCCGGTTCTGGTCCAAACATGGACCCTGTTCTCCTTGTGGTCTGAGCAGCGAGTCGGGTCAGCAGAGTTCCCCCAGTAAACCTGCTCAGCCTGGCGGGCGGTCCGCCGTGTTTCTGTATCAAAGATGTTAATTAGACAGGAAATGTAAAAATATTAGTGGATAATTATATGTTACTGGAAAACATTGAGAGTGAAACTATTTAAACCCACAACTAGTGTGAAAAACAACAAATCAAAAAATACAATTAAAATGAATATTCATTATTTTCACTTCTGTTTAATCCAACTTAAGTCAGCGGCTCCATCAGGCCCCCAGGGCTTCAGGGGCCATAAATGCTGATATTTTAACAAAAACCACAGATATATAAATGTAATATTTGTTTATTGAGATTATAAATGCTACTAAATTTGATTTAATGGTTTTAACATCAATTAGATTTTCAGATCTCACATTAACTCTGGCTCAGTGGACAAAGCATTTGATATGGTTTGTCCATATCAAATGCTTGATATGGACAAACTGGAAAAATAATACAAATAATAATAAAAAGATAATATAAAACCAGCCTGATGCGTGACTACGAGGCGAGCTTGAAAGCTCCTCACCGGCTGAACCTGCATGATGAGGTTAGCGCTGGTTCGTTAACCGCTAACGCTCCGACCAACCGGGAACACAGACATGAACTTTACTGGGAAGACGGCGCCACACGCTGGCAGCGTGTTGAGACGTAAACGCTGCGGTTCACATAGAGCTGCGCGACCAGAGCTAACGACTCCTACCTTGATGTAAAGTTCTCCAAAGAAACATGATTCCTCACAGGGGCCTGCCAGGCTTATAATACAACAGCGACCTCTCCTGGCGGCGGCTGGTCGATTCTAACTCTCTGTTTGTTCCAGAGCTGCAGATGGAGATGGAGCTGAACACCCAGACAGAGGAGAAGAGGCTGCTGAGGGAGCAGCTGCTGGCCCTGGAGGTACACACACTGAGACACACACTGTGAGCTCCAGCAGAGTAACCCTCCCTCCCTTTCTCCCTCCCTCCCCCAAGGCGTCCCGGTTGGCCAACGTCTCCAAGCTGCAGGATGACATCATCAAGGTGAGTCCTGGCTGCAACAAGTCACCTGGAGGTCAGGAGGTCACGATAAGTAATGACTGCTGTTTCTGTTTCAGCTGACGGACAAGATCAAGAAGAAGCAGGAGAGGTGAGGAGCTGGCGGGCAAAGAGGGCAATAAGTCCTCTTATTGCCCTCTTTGGGGGCGATTAGGGGACCAGGTTAGCTTCACATTGTGGAAACTAATCTGTTGATCACCTTTAGCACCCAGTTATAATCAATAATTGCTCCAGCTGATCTGATGTTCAGATTATTAGAAATTGAATTTTATTTTATTTTTATATTTATTTAAAATAATAAATAAATTTATTATTTTAATCTGCAGAAAGTCAAAACAGATCCGCTCCAGTTCAGAAACACTAAAGCTTCTAGTCCATCAGGGTCAGAGTTCATGACGATGAAGAGTCTGAGGAGAGCATCATCATGTCTCAGAGCTTCTAGGCTTTCTTCCTCCAGCAGGGGGCAGCCAAGCTCCAGAAGCCTGGAAATAAACTGAACTGAGCTTCTCTTCCTGAAGTTGCTCTGTGATTGCTGAAGTTGCTGTAACTGTTGCGTTGCCTTGCAGCTTCCAGCGCCTGCAGATGGAGAAGGAGGCTCTGTACAACGACAGCAGGTCAGAACCGGAGCGGTGGCTGATGGGAGAATAATCTCTGGATCGGTGACATCACTTCCTGTTGACTTTCTCTGATGACATCATCTTGAATTATTGTGAAAGCTGAGAGTTAAAGCTGCATATTAATTAATTTGATCATTTATTTAATGTTAATGAGCATTCATTGTTTTTATATTCTCTGCTTTAGAAAGAAGCGTCCAATCAGAACATAGTATTCTCTGAAAACGGGTCACAGTCAGATAAACTGGGCCCAGTTTACAGAACCGGGACCGGTCCGACCCGGATAAACAGAATAAACAGAACCGGTCTGACCCGCTGTTGCTGTGTGCAGGACGAAGATCGACGAGATCAACCAGAGGAGAGAAGAAGAAGTGAAGGCGGCCAACCTGCGGCTGCAGAAGCTGCAGTCAGACCTAACAGCAGCCAATCAGGTGAGAGCTCAGACTGTGACATCATCAGCGACTTTATCAACCCATCCATTAGCAACAAACGGCAACCATGTTTGTTCAGGTGGCAGCGGAGCTGAAGGAGCAGCTGGAGAGCAAAGAGACGCAGCACCAGGCGGCTCTGCAGGCCCTGAAGGACCAGGTAACGACTGCCCCGGTGGGGGTAATTACTGCCCCGAGGTGTGGAGGGGTAACTACTGCCCCCAGAGTCCAGGGAACTGCCTCGCTGTCTGCCTTTCTGCTTTTTGCCTCTAGTGAATAATTTCTCTCCACTTTTGTGGAGGAACTGTACCAGGTTCTGGTTCTGCTTTCTGACCCGCTCTGCTTTCGTTCTGGCATGCTTTCTCTCTGCATTCACTCTTCTTCTCCTTTCCTTGGCTTGCCTCTCTCTGCCGCCCCCTGCCTGCGGTACTGCAGGCGGCCAATCAGAGCGCGCTCAGTCAGGAGCAGGTGGACGGCATCCTGCAGGAGAACGATGCTCTGAGGACGAACTTGGCCGCTCTGGAACAGGTAACAGAGCGCCACCCGCAGGAAAGCTGCCGTCACAGCAGAACGCGCAGAACCCTCCGTCCTCCATCCAGCGGCCCGGTTCCTGCAGAACCTTCAAGGTACTGACCGCCGCTGACCTGTGTCCAGATACAGACCTCCAAGACGCAGGAGCTGAACCTGCTGAGGGAGCAGCAGGAGGCGCTGGTGGCGGAGCTGCAGCAGAGGAGGGCAGAGCAGGAGAACCTGCTGGCCCAGAGGGACGACCTCAGCTCCCAGCTGCAGGTACCGCATGGCAGGTTCTGATCCGCCGCCGCTAACTGGCTCCTCGCCGCTGACCCGACCTGCCTCTGTTCCCTGCAGGAGTCCAGCTTTGCCAACAGGAAGCTGCTGGAGCAGCTGACGGAGGAGACGCAGGAGAAGGAGCAGCTGCTGGGGGAGCTGGAGGAGGCCAAGAAGGTAGGAAAGACACCTTACACACCATACACACCCTACACACACCTTACACGCTACACACACCTTATACACACCTTACACACCATACACACCCTACACACACCTTACACACGCTACACACACCTTATACACACCTTACACACACCTTACACACACCCTACACACACCCTACACACACCTTACACACACCTTACACACACCTTACACACACCTTATACACCCTACACACACACCTTACACACACCTTATACACCCTACACACACCTTATACACCCTACACACACCCTACACACACCTTATACACCCTACACACACACACCCTACACACACCTTACACACCCCTTACACGTAGGCCTGTCACCATAGCAAATTTTGCTGAACGATTAATTGTCTCAAAAAATTATTGCAATAAACGATAATATTGTTTGAAGACCTTTTCACACTGATTTAATGGAAATGACGTAATAATACATGCGATTTCCTGCCAAAGATACACTTTATTTTCAAAAGACACTTAACACTGGAACTGATAAACAAAATAAACAAAACAACCAAAAACAGAAATAAAATAGATTCTCAGTCTCCATTAACAAAAAATGTAATTGGAAATAAAAACTAAACAACATAAAGCCAAAGTGGAAATAAATACTGCATTCAGCCAAAAGAGTGCAGATTATGAAGTCT
>CAEGAG010118812.1:0-65495 GCA_903067065.1 Brachyrhaphis terrabensis | reverse complement strand
ACACATGGATTGGCCACCACAGAGTCCAGACCTTAACCCCATTGAGAATCTTTGGGATGTGCTGGAGAAGGCTTTGCACAGTGGTCAGACTCTCCCATCATCAATACAAGATCTTGGTGAAAAATTAATGCAACACTGGATGGAAATAAATCTTGTGACACTGCAGAAGCTTATTGAAACAATGCCACAGCGAATGCGGGCTGTAATCAAAGCTAAAGGCGGTCCCACAAAATATTAGAGAGTGTGACCATTTTTTGGTGCCGACTTTTTTTTTGGCCAGGCAGTGTATATGTGTTTTTTAAAAGTCTAATTTATGACAGCATGTTTATGAAGAAAAATGAGAAGACTGAGATCCGGTAATGGTGAAAACCATTTGTTTTATGGTTTCTTAATGCCAGCGTGAAGATCTCTCTGTCTCTCTATCAAATGCAAAAACTGTCTCTTATTTTATTTTATTTATTTTTTATCTTTGGTATCAAAGGTTTTCTTCATCCACTCTTCTTTGGAATTCATAGAATTTACATCTCAGCTGGTTTGATTTTTCTCTTTTAAATTCAGGATGGAAGAGTCAATTATTTTTGATTGTTTTCGCTGAAGAGGGTAATGGAAACATCTCCACACTCAGAGCCACCCATCTGCACATATACATTCCTAATACTAACAGACTAATTACTGGCGATTTTGTGTAGCGCCAGTCATTTAGCAGCACACGCTAAATGTAAATGACTGCACTCTACGAGCCGTTCTGGTTGTAATCATTGATTTTCTCTTGCGTTTATCCAGTTGATGTACCATGAGTGTCTTGGGGCTCATTATGGAGGGTTACAATGTGCACAGATTACACACAATGAGCCAGGGCCATTAGCTCTGGGTGTCTGTTTGCAGCACTACTGAACTGGTCAAAGTGATTGCCTGTTTAGCATTTCTCCATTTTACATGGCATTTTAGATGGGGTGTTGGTGACGATGCAGCAGCTAATTGCAAACGTCAAAGCTTCCCGTAAGACGGCGTGTTTGTTTTTAGACTCTGAACAACAGGTGGAAGTGTTGACACACCTGCTGTGGTGCTAGACATGTTTAAATGGCTGCAGCTAATTATCATTATATTAAAGAGGGGGAAAAAATGCTATACAGCTACACCTCTATACGTGACCGTGAAACAGACCTACACTGTTCTTATTATAGCCCAGACAGTACAGCTCTTATTCACCAGGGAAAATAATCTCCCAACATGTCAATGTTTCTTTCGGTCAACATGTTTCTGATAGATGGGGATTTTGACATTAACATCAGAGGTCGGTAACTATCCAAGTAATCAACACAAGCAGAAAAGTCTGGAACGGTTATGTTCAATAAATCAAGTATAACCAATTTTGATGTGACTAAAAAAAAAAAAAAAAAAACACCTCATCCTATCGCCAAGCATTTTTTTAATTGAAGAATGGGTTTTTTGAAATTGGCTTATTTAGATTCAGCAAGTTTATTTTCAAAATGTCAAATTGCGCAATTAGATGATCAATGGAAAAGTAGCTGTTGTCACATGACCAAACAAATACCACATGACCAATCTCCTCCAATATACCTCCAGAAATAAACGGCAACAAAATAGAAATAAATACTGGTCATCAGGCCGATACCAGTATATTAAAAAGTGACTAATATCAGCCGATATCGTCATTCTAGCCACTTGATTGTAAAGCTGCTACCTCTGCAAAAAAAAACAAAAAACTGCAACACATTCTCTGGTTTTATGTGTTCTAGTCCTGGAACAAAAAGATCATCACAGTTGTAGACCAGACCTCCTGGCAAACCAGAAATCGGTATCGATCAGGGAAAGCGTGGTCGGTGTATCCCTGAAAGTTTAATATATTCACCGTTTTAATCTCGCTTTTGGTCTCTGCCGTAAGCGTTCCATCTCAATTGTTTCTGACTGTGCATCAGAACTATTCATCTCATTTATTAATCCTGAAGTACCGTCCTGGAACGGTTTCCTTCCTCATGCAGACAGATGTTTTTACCTTTGTGATGAGAGCCTGTTGGGGCCTGCAGATCGCTCAAATCATTTTTCTTTGTCACTTCTGCATCTGCTTTGTAAAAATTTTTGAATGTGTTTGCTCTATGAAGAACTGTTGAATATTAAATATTGCGAATTTAAAAGTGTGTGGGAGTTTGGTTTCACTGCTTCCTAGGCCTGAGACGGGTCCATTATTCCCCTCGGCGCCTTTTTAAGTAAAAGTTGTGCAAAGTCCATTGTTTCTTTTTACTGTATGCTCAACAGATTGCATATTGTGAAGTCAATGTCAAATTAAAAATGACTTGGACAGTTTTATAACAGATGTAATACCATAATGATGGGCATCATTCCAAATAGGTCTCACTGTCAAAATGTTAAGGTCATTGATGCCTGAGGCAGCAGGAGCACAGGAACCTGTTGGAGGCTCCGGGGACTCAAGAGTGGCTTTGAAAAGCATCAGTTGCTCTGAGTGGCCAGAAGGAACAGCAGCTTGTAGGGGTGGTAAAAGCAAGAACTCAGGCTTGGAAAGAATTTTGAGAGAGTAAGGAGACACTGGCTGTGGTTCCGTTGCAAATGTGCGCAAAACTTTGCTGATATTCCGCTACTGTTAGGGAAAAAATACAATTTTCGCATTTGCAGAGTTCCCATTGAATAAGAAACGCAAATAAAATCACACAAGAATGTTTTTTCACGCGATAAGCTATTAAAAAACATCATCCTCCTACTACTTCCTGTTGTCTTCTTCATCTCTTCCGCCTGTAGTAACATCTGGATATTAATCGCAAGACTTGTATGATGTGAAAAAAATGTTTCCATTGCAGTTTTGTGAAATACAGTAATTTGGATACAGCCAAAAAAAAAACGCCTTATCCTAGCACAAAAACTTTTTATTGAAAAGTGAACTTTTTTTTTTATTGCTGAAATTGGGAGGATATAGCGCCGTCTTCAAAGGGCAGCTCCTCCCCAAAGCTGTAGTGTCTTCTGAGCTTCTGCTTCACGGAGCAGCCCTCACTCCACTCAGCTCCTTCAAACTAGCCAGTGGCAATTAGCAAACGGCTGGTGGAACTGCGTATCAGTGTAACACTGGTAAAAACCTTGTTAAAGGGTTGAGAGAGGAGCCATATTGTGATGACTTTTACATATGAAGGCAGAGTTTAAGAAAGAACAGGAGCTTCTTAAAGAGACAGAGACCCAATTTCAAGGCGTTAAATCAGGAAATTAAATTTCATTTACATCAAATTTTATACATGGAATTTTTATAAGAACTGAAGGTAACATGGATACTTGATTGTGCTATGAAAGGATTCTGCGTGGCTGAAAAATGCAAAAAATACACTTTGAAAATGTCAATAGCCATTCTGAATCAGAGATTTTATAAATGAGTACATCTGGGTTAAGTCCTTAATGGAAACTGAGGGCAATATTGTTAATTAAAAAAAAATAAAATTCCTGACAGACACCAAGCACATTTATTCCTAAATATTCCTCTGATAGTGATAGTCCTCATAATAGCTTTGTTGTTTTTGCATGAAACTGTTTAAAACAAAAATCTCCATTAGATCCCAAGCTGCTGTGTGCAACAGAACTCCTCGGTTTTCTGCAGCTGTTCTGAAGATGTGGAAACGATCCTGAGTCGGCCTGAGAATTGAGTTGAAACAGCCACATGTGAAACAGCCACATCTGACTCCGCATGCAACCTTTGGGAATTAAAACCAGAAAGCTAAGACTCAAACTTTCTAACCCCGCGTGCCCCTCGCAGACGATGTGGAGCGAGTGAGTGCGTATCCGTGCATAATTAACACGGACTGTGTGTTATTTTTAGGGAGAAGTGGTGTCTGTCTTGCCACTTCACTGCACAGGCCAGAAACCTTGAGAACATGCAAATGAGAGCGGGATCCCAGCTCACACTACAGGGCAGTTAATATTGCTGCCGGCCTCCTGGATTCGCCTGATGTGTTTTTTTTTTATTTTCCTGCAGCTTTAGTCGGTCTCAAATGATGCTCCTGACTTGGATGAAATCTTGCTGCTGTATAACCAGCAGTCTGATTACATTTATTAATTGTGTTTAGGTTTTCATTAACGGGAATCTTTTTTTTTAGTTATTTTTCATCAGGGGCTTTTAAAAAAGGATCATATTCAAGATGTGTGAAATCGTTACTTTGATCAGAGGATTTAAGGCTATTGGTGTTGGATAAACGCTGCTATTTTGGTGCATTGTGGGACATTGGAAAATTTGAAGACTAATATTTGTCTTATTTTTAAAAATCTAATCCGACTTTAAAGGGGTGAAAATCCAGTTGTTGTTTTTTTTTGCCCCTTAAATACATTTTGTTGTATACTTGGACTGTAAGAGGAGGGAAAAAGTTTACTTCAGTCTCTCCTGGTGCGTAGATATCTTTATTTTTTAGTCGGTTTCCGTTTTCTGTATTTCTTGGTTTGTTTTTAGATCATTATGCCACACTATTTGCTGTGCTAAACAAGGTCATGGATTTCTAGTTAACCAGTCTTTTTTTTTCTCGTAGCAATTTTGTAAACCAAATTAAAAAATGTTGGTTTGTTGTATTAACCCAAATGATTCATACCCCAACATCAGAACATCTATGAAATGCCTGGCTGAATGCAAACTTTCTTGGAAATTTTTATACCTCAGTGAGAAAAGCACTTCAAGGATGAGTGCTTTAGCAATTTCCTCATGTATCAAGACAAATTTATCCAAAAACTTTGTCCAGTTGAGGCCCTGACATTCCTATCTATGTATAAAAGTATAAAGTTGTATTAAACTTGCATTAAAAGTCCATTAAAAGTGTCAACTTTGCATTATAAGTGTCATTATTTACCAAAAGACTCTTCATGACAACAGTCATAATCATTCACAAAGACTTCTTCATGTTCACAACAGGTGTTACGTCATGTTGTCCGGTGCAGTTTCAGAGTTCAGCACCTCTGCTTTTATTATGAATCTTCATATACCATCTGCCTCGGCAGTGTCATGACCCGGGGTCAAGACTTATTACTGTTTTGGAGCAGCCGCCTGAATACTAAAAATTGAAAGAGGGGGAGGAACAAAACTCTCTAAACAGAGTCTCATAGGCCATTCTAATGTTTGCCTTTAGGGCTCTACATTGCTGGTATTTTGCCAAGGAATTAGAGAGGCCTTGTCTTTGCCGGTTTTTGGAGAGGTTTTATGGGGGACATGAGGAAAGCAATGCACTCCTCTTTATTCATGATAGAGAGTGGGAGTTCAGCAACTGTTTCAGCATGCACAACACTTCTGGGGTGAGATCTCGGCAACGAATCTAGAGGTGCGGGCAGCAGTGAGAACTTATTCATGGAGATGGGAGGAAGTTTTTCAGCCTGTGATTTAAATGCGAAATGTAGCCATTATGCTGTTTACCAATCAGAAGGGAGGAGGACAGTGGGAGTACAATTTCAGTTTTAAGAGTATTGTGAGAGTGACTCAGAAAAACACAAAACAATTAATTGCATGATCAATTAAAATGAGCTTGATGATTTTTATCCTGATATTATTTGTAGGGCAATTTTGTTTGCAGAGGCACTACAATCCGTTTTGTCGTTTTGGTTGTGTGTGGTTTTAATTAGTTTTATTTATTGTTTTTGTGTTTTTTATCTTTTGGATATTTAAAATGTCTTCCAGTTCCAGTCCTGAGTGTTCTTTACAAAATTAAAGTTCAGTTGACTTTGAGAGGGAAAACTTGTAAGATTGCATTGTATCGAATGTTTCTGGGTGGGACAGGGTTCGTCAACAGCATTGGCTCAGGTTTGGTTTCCGCCGTGAAATGGGCGTCCTGCGTGTCAAGAGATTAATTTGCAGTCGACGTTCTTTCACCTTTTGATTCCTCCACGGTGCCCCGGCTCACCCGCCGAGGTTCCCAGCTTGACCGGCTTCATCTTCTTTCTCACAATCGGGAGTTTTAAGCCCCCGCCGTCTCTCTGATCATGTAGCTTTTTTTTTTTCTTCTTCTCTGTTTTCATTGATCCAACAGCTAACGCCTCCTGTGAAGTTCGCGTCACAGACGTTGCAATCAAAGCTGTCCAGAAAAACACGAGGCGCTGGAAATAAATCGGTCGGATCCTCACCTCCATCTAATCAAATGACCTTAGAAAAGTTCTCGCTTCGCTGGATCTGGCTAAGAGCCGAATCACACCGATAACTTTCTCATCATCCAAGTAAACACACTATATATATATATATATAAATGTATGTCAGATTAGGCCAGTCCATCTCAAAAGAGCTAGTAATCAGCTTAAAGGATAATGCCACCTGCATCGAGCTTCTCTGTATCTGTAGCGTCTTGTGATCTCCTCCTTCCTCCTCTGACGGTTCCCCTCTATATCTGCAAATTAGAGTTAATTTATATTACACTCAGTGGCTCTGGTGTGCATGAAAAGAATATGCAGTCACTGATTGTTTTTTTTTGTTGTTGTTGTTTTTTTTTCTTTAGTCATCACCAAGAGTAAGAGTCATTAAAAAAGGCAAATTTCTGCTCGCCTTATTCAGTTGAGCCCTCCTCGAATACGCAGCCTAGTTATTCACATTTCACTTTCATGAAGATGTTTCCCATTAAAACATGACCTGAGGGTTGAACCGCTCTTCACAATATATCAGAATAACTGTGGCACTCATAGAATTAGTGTTGCATAAATGCGCAAGGAAGGTATAGCCCTGTCAGACTGCCATTAATATGTTTTTTCTTTTGCCATTGAAATGGAGTAGAACCGTCAAAAGGATTATCCGTTTCACTTGCGTGTGGATAAATGAAAGGTGGCGTGGGAAAGTTCTAGCAATGCATCAAACAAACCGCCGTTGTCGCACTGTTTGTCAGGAGCATCTTTTAAACTTTTCCTTTATTTAAGGCAGCCTGATGCTCTGAGTGAGCACTGTATTGTTTTTCTGTCCTTTTTGCCACAGGTGTTGCATTTGTGCCTCTTCGTTGGCGGCTGTTGGGTCATTATGTTCTGCTATGTGTCCATGGATACACCAAGTTTTGACGTTTAAAAATACAGTCGCCCTATTCATGTTCATTTTGGTGTAAGGTCGCACATTAAGTCAAAACACAAAATCAACAATTTACATAAAAGGTAGAATTTGGATGACTTTTCTCGAGAATATACTGTAATAAGAGAAATAATATTTGAAACATTATCTTATGAAAATGAAGTTCTATATTCCTTCTGCTTTGTATTGTTTGAACATAAACCCATTGTTGTTCTTAACTAGTTTCAATCTAATTCAGCTGGTAGAAGCCAGCCCCTTGTTCTACGCTTCACTTCGCCCAGAGCGTCTGGACCTGTTGAAGTTATGAATTTGATCAAGTCACTAACATTTGGCCGTGACGTATGCAACGCCTTAACTCTATGAAGCTGTTAATAATAATTAAATATTTGGAAGCGTGGAAAACATGGAGGACTGTTGATTATAAAGCAGACTATATCTGTTCAGGCTTTGAAGGAGTTTCATGTGTAGCACGCTGGTACTTATTTATCCCATTTTCACTAGCAGTTAGAGATCTTATGTTTGAAAATGCTTATTTAAACAGATTCCCACAAAGTGTCTCCAATCAGTCTCATCAAGACTGAGATGCTGCATGTTTATGCAAGAGAGAAGCAATCATAATCAAGTTTCAGCCTCTTCATCTTTGATTAAAGATGATCAGTACAGAACTGATTACAGTAGGTAGATGAAAAACCACTTTGCTTTTACAATTTTTTTCTAATTAATACGGACTGTGACTAATGAGAACTGTCATCCATCTGAATCTCTTGGCAAGTTAAGATTGCAGACACATGATTCATCCACCATATTGTACCGTGATTAAAATCTGTCCAGAACAGTTTTCAGTTTCAATGAGCTGGTATTAATCGTTGGCATAGGAACCGTATGGCTGCAGAATAAGTGTCTGCACTGCTTACAAAAGAACATTTTCACACCTAGAGTTTGTTTACTTTGGTTCGGATCAGTTGATTAGCTTGTTAACTTGAAGCTTTTTCCAGTGCTTCTGATTTTTTATTATTTATTTATTTATTTTTTTCACACAGAGAAAACCGGAAGGGACTGAAAACCTCAGCTGTGAAAACACTCTTAATTGCACCAGAAATCTTTACGGTTTCTTTAAGAAACCCTTAAGATTGCCATTTTTGTCCAGATTGATAGTAAAATTAAGAACAGGAATAAATATCTGAGTTGTGTCACACTCATGAATTTGCAAAAAGCCTTGATTACTATTTTACTGATTCTGTGAAATGGCTACGTTTAAAGGGTGTAAAATGCTGCAGAGAACCAAGATGTGTGTCTTTTGGAACGTTGATGCCTCAACTCTTCATTTTATTTCAGAAAATATTTATTCTCGTTATTCTGATACTTTAGGATGTGGTCTCACATATCAATTTGTAAGTATGCTTCTTTTTAAAAAAAAAAAAAAAAAAAACACTGGAGAAGAAAGTAATTTCAAACAATAATTGCTTTTTTTTTTTTTTTTTTCTTACCTGCAAAGCAAAAAATGTTATTGTTAATGTTAATAGCCAATATATCCCCACTGACAAAAATAATAACCTATAGGTCTTGGACAACTTCTGAATGTGTTCAAGATCCGTCTCTTGTCACCGCAGGATGGCAGGTTTAACAAATATGTCAAATCTGTACTGTTCATAAGTTTCACACTGCTGCTTTAAGGGAGTGCTTTATGTCTGGAACCCTATTGGTTCATGTTTTGATGCTGATTCACAATATAAAATCCCATTTGAGTATTTAATTTTTTTTTAGATTGAAAAACAAACACTTTCACAGTCTCTTCAGTTTATCCCTGGTTGCTTCTGCAACAAATAAGCTGCTTGTTCTTAACAACTGAGTTTAAACAACTGAGTTTAAAAAAAACAACCTGCCAGGTGAGGAATATCGAACTGTACCGGATGCCCTGTGGAGCTGCGTTCAAGATAAGCAGAAACATAATTTTTATTTCTTTATTTTAAACAACTGGAGGACAGCTTTAGGATTCCTGTTGTTACCCCTCATTTAAAGCCACTGCTACTTTATTTAGAGTTATATGAGCTCCAGGAAGGTTTGGCGTGCCAAACAGAGATTGCCTGACAGAAAATAGAAAAATACATTTCCTGTTTAATATTAAAATGGCTTTCTCAGGAGGATAAGACCTGCACTGGGAGCTGATATTAGTCGCAGAGAGAAAATCCCAAGAAACTTCTTTTAGCTCCGAGGTAGATTATCAAAGCTTTATGTAGAATAGCACCCCCTGTAGGAACAGACAGAAAATGTTAAGGAAAACGCACAATATTAATCCTTTGATAATCACTGCTTTATGATTTCATAATGAAAAATCAACACAAATGTTGATTAACATTTACTCGAGTGAACCCAAATTAGCCTTTTATCAACTTATTAAAGTTGGATAAAAATAGTAAATGTTTTCATACAGTGACCCAAAATCCTTGTTGCTGAGAATAAATAGGATTTTTTAAATTAAAAAAATAAGAAGATTGATAGATTCTGATGCATTTGATTTAATTTATTAAGTCGAATTTAATTTATCACTATACACATGTACAATGAATACACATGCAAACGCTGTATTTGACACTAGATTTCCAAGATTGACTATATAAATAATGAACACTTGTATATTTTAAGACTTATCCCATGTAAATAGTTATTAGTAAATGGCTGTTTTATTTTGTTTGTGGATGCTAACAGGAAAACCGTCTTACCTTCAAATCTTAGTCCCTAGTTAGCGCTAAGCTAACAACTCTTTCTAAAAGAAAAACTGAATGCAATCCTAAGCGTTGCTATTTTTGTTATCTGAAACAAATATATCTAAATAACATATGGATTGTCTACTGGCTTGAATGCTAAAGTCAACCAGAGAAAGCTACCACTCTGATTCAAATTTTGAACACTAACTCTCAGCTAGTCAAAACAACAACAGGTGAGGCCAATCAAGGGGAAGTGTGGAATCTGAAGTTCCAGTAAAATGCACCTCTTCACCGCCTGTACTTCTACATACACTTTTACCATGTTAACTTTATGGTGCATTCAAGTCAAATCCTACGCTAGATCATCCGCATTGACATAACTAAATTAAGCTTTTCCAAGACTTCATTTAAAGAATTATGTTCTCTTCAAACCAGTTCATCAAAAACATACCCACTTAACTCTTTAAAAATTGTACATTTTGTATTATTATTACAAACACTCACCAATTCAGTGATGTGTGTTAAGTTCAGTCACTCGCTGTGACTTCATTCATCAACACCTCAATTACTCGGTCAATGTATCCTTCATGGTCCAGTTCTTAGATACAGTTAATCAAACCAGTGCACATCTAAAGCTCTCTATCTGTCCAATATCTACTAATAATGTCACAATAAGCTTCATCAAAGTTTAGAGGGTAGTACTGTATTTGCCATATTGGATACCTCTAATCCTAAAATAGATCCATCAGTAATGGTCTATGCAATGTGCCTCAGAGCATTTTTTGTTGCTAAATTGCAATGTATGAAGATAGCACATTTTCAGAAGGATTATGGCAGAACAAAGACTTATGAAATGTATTTTTTTTTTATGCAGGAGCAATAAATACAGGATAGCAGATATTTGCATTAGCCCTTTGCTCTATTGACCTCCTGGATCAGCACCATTATCTGGAAAATGCTTGAGGAAAAATGTTATTTTCTGACACTTCACCTCCGCTGCTTAGAGACAATGTTATTTAATTCAATGGAATTCTTACTTACTACCAAAACATATTCAGGATTTCAGATTTTTTGTTTTTATTTTTTTTTTTATTGTTAATGCCGTTATATAATTCAGCATATAGTACAGAAAACTGTGACGATTAGAAGAAAAGTTTAAACCACAACTGGGATATGAAAGGGAAGCTTATTACATTCAGGAAGCAGAAACAGTGAAGTGTTTCTCGGCCATAACTTTGAATCATTGAGATAAATTGGAATGGGCATCAGCTGGCCAATTCAGTAATGCATCACTCTGTGCTTAATACTGGTTATTTATAATGATATTTCAACCCTTTTGTCAAGCTCAAAGATATGCGAAAGCAACTTTGATTCTCCCAGCAGCTGTCTTCAAGTGTTTTTTCTGGGACGTAAAGCACAACAGAACAATCTTCTTGAGGTGGAACAGTCACATTGTCAGTAAATGTGGCTCTCTGTAGGAATGACTGATTGGACACATACATTACCTTGTTTTATGTATTTTGCAACATTTTGAATGTGAGATTTTGTCTGTGCACAACCACAGACAAAAAGAAATCCAAATAATCAATATTTCTGCAACAGTATCTGCGTTTCCATTTGCAGTTTGTGCAATTTGACATTTTGAAAATAATTTTGCTTAATGGAAATGCACCAATTTTGTCAAAGTTCTGGTGCTAGGATGAGGCGTTTCTTTGATTGTATCGGACTTGGTTTACTTCTCAAAATCGCAATGAAAACACTTTTTTTTCCCACGTTACACGTGTGAAAAAATAAATAAAATAACATTTAGAATCATTCTTGCACTTCAGTTTCCATCAATAATTGAAACCTATTGAAAAAACAACAGATCAAAACTTTTAGCAAAATTAGATTATTTTTTTCTCACAATTAATAACAAACGACACAATAAACTCCCACCCCTAGCTACTGTTAACTTTATTTTAAATAACAGATTTTTATTTTAATCTAGTAATGCTATTGATAGAAAAAAAAAAAACAGGAGTTTATCATGGTAAAGGTTTCAGTATAAATGTTTTTTACTTTTTTTGGTCACATAAGTACAACTTGTTCTGTACAAATATGGCGCTGCACTAAGATCCAACATAATTTCTATTCCATTAGCTTAGTTTTCTAATGGATTCATGCACTATTCATAGACCTGAACGAATAAAAGCATTGAGTTTTTTGCGCAGACATATACAATTATGTAAATAACTACATTCCTGCTTCATCGCATAATTAAAGACTACAAGAAACCGAGTTGTAGTCTTCCCTTTTTCATATCTGAGCTAATCGGATAAAGATATTTAGACGATGATACTCTGGTGCTTTAATCGGGTTACCATCGACTGACTGGAAATTGACTGCCATCAAGGTTGACCCTCCTGTGGCGCCGGTGCCAATGCCCAGCTGCTCTTTCTTTCCCCTCATTCGGATGACTCACTCCCTTCCTTTAGTCTGCCTTTGCAGAAAGCACGATGATGCGACGTAGGGGGACGAGGTGTGGGCGATGCAGGTGGATGCCCCTGTGGCGTGTTGCCACGAGACCACAGCTGGACAAAGGTCCGGCGGGCGGCTCAATGTGCTGCACTATCATCTTTCATTTAGGGATTTTTTTTTTTTTAGCTTCAGCACATCGCCCAACTTTAACAATAAGCGAGCTCTTTATGTATTGTCATGAGGTTTTAACAGTTAAACTCCTTAATTTTGCCTCCATTTATGTCTTGTTTAAATATTTCTGACCTATTTGAGGAGTTAACTTTGTTCAGATATTTGCAGGTTGTTGTTCTTTTTCCTCTTCCTTCTTTTAATCCAAACAATGAGTTTAAAAATTCAGGAAGAAAGCTGCAGGAAGCCGAGCTCTCACAGCTTCACGTTAATCCTCAGTCGAACGAGCAGCTTTTCTGTCACTGTTGCACATCTTTGTGCATACACTCACTCAATTAGTTTTCACAAGCCATCTGCAGTTGTTGACATCACCGAAACAGCAAGCTAACGCAGTATTTTTCCAGTGCGAACGATCCAGAGGGACGTATGAAAACGATGTTGGAGGTCAGTGTGTTGGCCAAATGGAGACCTGAAACTTTTGTCACGTTGGAACAGTTGGGGGGGATTGTCAAAATGATTTCTGTGAACGGTGGCGATGGGTACTTCCGGCTCTTTTGGCTCGACTCCCAAAGAAGAGCTTTCAAATGGCTCTTAATCTGTTATCATCTGCAGCCTCTTGTTTTAGCTAAACTTGGCGAATATGAAGGTTTTCTACGCTAATAAGTTCTTTTGCATTTAGTGTTTTTCTGAAAAACCTTATACATTTCCAAACAAAGCATCAAAGTCAAAACAAATTCTTCCAAAAAAAACATTTTCTAAAAAAAATTGCACATACAGAAGCTGGATTGTTGTTTTTGTTTTTTATCGCTTTCTTAGAGGAGCTGAACAGATTATTTATAAATGAAACGACGGCGACGTTCAAACCCTCATTGTTCACGGTTTTACCAGCAGTAACCAGCTGCAGTTAACGTCGCCCTCAGAGCTGGAAGAACAAAACACAATTCATAAGACTTTTCACTCTTTCGGATCATCTTTTCCGCCAACAATGTGTTGCACACAAAGCAGCTTGCCATTTGGCTTGAGATGGTTTTATGACTAAATGACATGTTGTCAGCTGTAATAGCAGTTTCTCATCGGAAACGACAAACTTTTCTAGGAGTGCAACTATATTAAAAAACATTGTTGCATTCACTAGTTGAGGTTGCTGAAACGTGATGTGGACGACACTTTTTTTTCTGCTCACCATGTTTTACACGACTAATTAACTTTCCAGGTTTCTACAGAAATAAGCCATGCTTTTGTGAAATGAAAAGGTAACAGAATGAAAATGTGGTCTAAACCTAATGGAGAAACTGATAGGCTGGATCAAAGTGCAATTGGAGCAGTAATCTAGGTTTCAATATGTTTTTATTTTTCATACTAAAAGAAGGTTCAATAAAAAATTTAAACCCAACTGGGTTTGTTCTAATTCAGCTTTCCTTCCTGAGCTTCTGAAGAAATACCTTTCCACAGGAGGAAGCTCCTGTGGAAATAATTAAATTTAGCCTCTAATCCATATAAAATTAAATTTCAGAGGGAGGAAAGAAAACAATGACTGTCTAAATTCCAACATAACAGTTTCTGAACTGCTTCAGTTAACTCTGACTGAAGCTGAAGCAGCTTACTCTTCAGTTAGCTGTTTCAGTTTCTGAAGCATTTAGCTGCTAACACTTAGCAATTTCTTAAACTAGACCTACTAGAGATGTAAAAATGTTTTATTGTGATTATTATTATTAAGATGTGACAGCTCCTTATTAACCAATGCCAGGGACAAGTTGCAGTCTTCAGTCTGAACACATCGGAGGACAACAGGCTGCAGTTAGTGGACAATTAAAAAAAACCTGGAGATTTAAACTGCGCAGCCACCAAATACAGACTTAATGCTAATTTCTTTGTGAAATAGTAATACTGATGGAAATGTTACAGAAGTAATTTCTCATTTTGTTCCTCTTGACTAAATTTATAGCTCCGCTAATTTAAAAAAATAAGAAAAATGTTTCCGTTTTTTGCTCAAAAAATCTTTCCAGTGAAAATATAATTACCAGGATTCTATTAAACATGGAGTAGATACCTAAATCTGCTACTGGGAGACTACTCTGCTGTATTTCCAGTGATTCATGTTGCACAATTTATTTCATCCAAATTCCTCATGTTTTCAAATTCATGTAGTCTCACCAGGACACCAGCATTTACTTAGCTATTTGGTAGTTTTACATGTACGGTAAACAGCAGCCAATATTGTAGATCTTAGTGTTGATGGCTTAACTGGAACAAGTTGAATTTACAACTGTCTCTCATCAGGAGCAGAAACAAACCAGGTGTTAGAACCAGAAAGCTCAGAGTTCATCCAACACGCCACACGGCAGCTCCGGCCCTGACAGCTGAAGGGAGGGGTGGCGGGAGCCAGAGCGGCGCTTCCATTATTAAGAACCTGCAGTGGTCCGATAACACTGTGGCAATAGATTAGACAGAGCAGAGATGGCTGTTCTTCCTGTGGAAGGTCAGGTTATTTAATATAGCCTGTCTTAATCCCACACACTGCTACTGCCAGAAATAGTCCCATCTGTTCCCGGCGTGTAGGCATCTCCAGTCTGTCAATTTGATTAATATTTTAAACAGTGTGGGGTTTTCTGATGACGAGTGGGACACTGAAAGAGGTTTTCACATCTTGTTCTGTGTTTATTTGGGAGATTATCACCTTTTTTTTTTATTCAGACACAGCTACTGCGCACCTCCGGCAGTAAATACTAGATCACAGAACTTGAAACTCTGGATCCTCTGTTGGCCTTTTCACGTTCTGTCTAAAATTAAAAGGTATGACTATTCAACAGCAGAAGACTGTGTGTTTCTAAAATATACCTCAAAACAATATTATATATTTCATAATATAGTATGCATCCCACATTGTTCAATTCAGATTCCGATACTCATATCGATATTTGAGGTTTAGTATCGGCCAATACCAATCCGATACAGAAAAAGGGCCGAATTGACTTAAAATGGTTTTTTTTATATACATACATAAATGTACTAATTTACAAATTTATTTAATAATTCTGCACCAGTACAGCGCACTTAAATGCAATAGCTTTAACTTTAATTTGTTCAAGCAATGCAATTATGAGTATAACAGTCAACGTAAAATAAAAACCTTAAAAAAAACTGACAAAAACCTTCTTTCAAATGGTTTAAAAAGCTCAAAGCATAGAATTATATTCAATAGATCTGCCCTTATGGACAGCTACTGACACCAGAACTAGAATATTATTCAATATCAGGACCGATACAGATAATATCGGATCAGTGCATCTCTGATGTATTTTTCAGATGTAGTACAAAAACAAGAAAATAGAAATTCAATTTAGTTTATTTGTATAGCACCATTTCACAACAAATGTCATGTCGAGGCACTTTAAATAAGAAAACAAATCATAAACCAAAGAAATGTCTTCATATGTTGTAGCTCCTCCTTTGGACTTTTCCAGATTTCTAATAGTTTTATTGCTTCTAGCAGCTGATGGGTCATGTTTTGTAGGATGGAGTCTTACTAGGACTCAGTTTTCTTCCCCCAGCATCCACCAAACAAGTTTATTGGGACGTCTTTTAACGGCCTTGTTGATCTGGCTTTTACGAAGGCGAGTTTGATTGAGTTCGTCTTGACGCATCAGTATCATCGTCTTCTCTACTCCATGTCATCAGTGACTGTGGAAATCAGCCATCTCCATATGTTTCATTCACCAAATAAACATTTGAGCTTTATTGTATAGGAAAAGCCAGACTTAGATTTCATCTCTGATTCCCACTTTCATCCAATCATCCATAGCTGCTTCTCTTCAGTAGGGTTATTTTCTTCTTCTGTGGTGCTAAGGATGACTCTAAAATGCCTTTTTTAGACACAAGTCCCACTTCCTACTTCTACTTGACTCTTGTTTCTGCCCATTATTGAATATTTCCACGACATTTGTTGATTTATATTCTTAAATGAGTTTTATAACCCTTATCACCGTTTCAACAGCCAGATCTCTTGTTCAGGTCATATTTTCCCAAGGAAAATAGAGTTCATCAAATTGCTTTGAGGGATTACAGAAAATGGTCAGAACAACCTTAAAACAATCTCCTCCTACACTACTTTCTCTTTTATTCCCACCTCCTCTTCCCACACTACGTGAAACTTTCTAACAGAGAAGAGGCCACTCCATAGCAAAGATCCTATTAGAAGCTCTAGTGAACAGCATGAAAATTGCTGCAAATGTTTGTTTTTTTGGGGGGGTTTTCCATTTGCATTTGGGTCTGAAAGCTTTTAGATCTAGTGTACCACAACATGACTGCCGAAAACTGATTATTTTCTCTCTCTCTGACGGTCATCACTGAATGCTTTTTGTGGCCCTTTCCTTGACTTTAACCATTTGTATAACAGGAGCTGAATTTCCTGGGGAAATGTTTTGGCTCCACAATGGCGATCGTGAGGATGTATCACCTCTTAATTTCTCTTGACTTCAAGAGGACTCCCAGGAATTTTTTATTCAGTCTTTAGTGACCGTCACCAGACAGGAAATGCGTCCATAGAGAAGGTGGGAGGAAGGCGTGCGCCAAAGTTCTCAGGATCAGAAATCAAACCAACCCAACTATTACCTTCCTACGCAATTCCACTTGATTCTCATCTCCCTTGAGTACACCATTTGAGATTTCTCTCATTGAGCTGGATTTCTCTGGTAGAATTTCAATGGGGCCAATCAACGAACAAAAGGAGAAGTTATGAACGATGACATTGATTTTCTGCTCTGTTTTCAGAACAGTAGTCTGCCTGTTGTTCTTAGTTTCATTCAATAAAACTACTAAATATTATACATGCCCCAACTATCAATCATTACAATGACAATCTATCTGATAGTGTGTTGGTCAATCATCAGTGCAGAGACTCCACTGGACAGCTGAAGATGTGCTGTAATTTCGGGAACCAAGACGGTACCAGAAGATTCTCTTAACTCCCATAAAGCGTAAGGTGGACCGGACTTCTTTGCCCAGTACATCCAACAGAGGAGATCTGGCGAATTTGCCAAGTCAGCACCTCAGACTTTTTTATTGTGCAATTCAAACCATTCCAGAACCAATTTTTGCTTTGAAAGCTGCTCTGAAGTGCATTGAGGTGGACATTTATTGATCGGTATTGAAGTGCTGGTTCAGTGTTTCTATAGAACAATGAAAGGATCCTGAGAGAACAACACAGAAGGCTTTTTTTCCAAAAGGGAGTTGTATTTCGTCAAACAATCGTGATGCTGACAGTATTGATCAATAATTTTATGGTATCCTTTGGGGGATACCTATAATTACTCACTGGGGATTTGGGAGAAACAAAGTTGATGTCTGTAATGTATTACTGGAAAAAGTTAGCTTTTGTATTATGCTGCTAAGAGAAATTTCAGTAACACTTTATTTGAAAGGGTGTGTATAAGACTGACATTACACTGTCAAACATAACATGACGCCTGCCATGAGCATGAAGGAGTGTTCATGAATGTTTGACTGTTGTCACAAAATGTCTTTTGGTAAATAATGACACCTTTAATGTAAATATGCATTAAAAGTGTAAACTTAGCATTATTTGGTAAATAACTACATTTTTATGCAAAGTTTAATTAACACTTAGATTGAAAGTCAATTAAAAGAGTGAACTTTGCACTAAAAGAGTCGGTATTTACTGAATGGCACTTCATGACAACATTCATGAAGACTTTTTCATGTGTTTCAGGTGTTATGTTTATGACAATGTAATGTCAGTCTTCCACACACCTCTTAAAGTAAAGTGTTACCTACATTTCTTAGTATGCTAAGATGTGTGTTTATACACTGGGATGAGTTTCGGAATAGTACTGATGTGCGATATTCCAAGAAAAAAAAAAAAAAAGAGGCAATAAAATTCTTGAGGATGTGACTGTAACGTGGAAAACAAATATCACATTTTCCTTTTTTCCCTTTTTCACCTCTGCCACAACCCTGATTGCTGTAGTGCCTCAATCTCTGTCATCTTCTGGTGTGAGCATCTGGGATAGTGAGTTTCTATATGCTATTAGCTTGCAGAGTGAGAACCCATGGCACCTGGAAGCATCATTGCCTCCCATTTCTTGCTGCCTAAGCAGTCCGTTGTTGTATTGATGTGGTTTGTTATGAGCGTGTGCATATAGGGATGAAACTGTTGCCCGTTTTTATGGTAACAGGGACAAAATTTCCAAGCATTTTGAGAGGACATTACCGTTAAACAGCTCCAATATAAAACAGAAGCATATGTTTAGCAACAAAGGCAGAAGGTAGAGAAAAAGTATTGGAAGTTTTTCCAGATAAAAACAGCAGCAGGTCTTCTTCTTGGATTTTAAAAGCTTGCATAGAAAATGTTTTGGAGATGTTTTCTCTATATGGAACTCAATGCAGAAAGAAGAGACAGGCGTTAACATAAGTCCTCTAACTTCCACGGTTTCTTGGCGCTAGCACCTGATGCTATGTTAGTTAGCTGTTAGCCAGATGTATACAGTCTGAAGAATTGTAGTAGTTTCTTTCTGTACTGACATGTAGAAGCGTAAACTAAGACATTTTACTAAAAGAAGACAAAATAGTCTTTATTCTGTTAACATCAATAGAAAATACAAATTGAAACAACTTCCTGAAAACCTTTGCAAATGAAAGTCTTGAACATAAGTACTGAACTTTTATCTTTGAAGACTAATTATAATAAGTTACATAATGCTTGTGTGTGTCCTCACAAACACACAACGGTATTATTGCTTACTACATAGAATCTGTATATAGTTGACTTGCATCCAAAATATGAATTTAACAAAAATAATTCAACTTTCCAGCTAAAAGTTTAATGAGCAAACTCACTAAGCTAGCACCGCTCATCTACATTACTCAGTAAATAATGAGAACTAATAAACTACCCTAGTAAAACATTAAAAATGAAGAAATAATAATAAAAACAAAAAGAAAATTATACAATGATGTCACAGTTCAGTATTACAGTGAATTCTGAGAAACCAGATTTATTTTTGCGGAATTTTGAAATGAGGCCAAGTAAGCTTTTAACTAATTAGGATTAGTTTGTACCAAAATATGTTTTGTATTGCTCGCACATCAGCACCAGTGTATGAAAACAAAACGTAAAATAACTTGTAGAATGTTATGTAGTCCAGTATGAATGTTATATACGCTTAAAGACCAACGTTTGTATTGGAGGAGTTGAAATTAGGCCAGCTTAGCTTTAAGCTAATTAATATTAGCTTAAGATTGACATTTGTTGTGTTCAAACAATCGGTTCACAACATAAAGCAGAAGTGAAGATGAAAATATTTTGAGACAGTAATGTTTCATTAAGTCATTTGTGGAATTATAATTCAATAAAATTTTGGACAGTTGATTGTGATTAATAAATGTATTTCTTAATGAGTAACCACAGTAACCAAAGTTGTCATCTGATTTAATGTACCTTGAGACGGAAAGTGTCTTTTTATTTGCTATATGTAAACTTCTGGTTTACTCTTTAAAATTTTTTTTCATAAAATTAGATCCCAAACTGTGTGTTTTATCGTGCTATTTTCCAACATGAGCGACTATAGTAAAAAGGGAACAAGCTTTATGGAAAAAAAAAACAAAAAACCCTGGAGCTAACCTTGGTGTTTTCGTGCTCAGCAACTTCCCATGCTTGGTTGCACTTGCCTACGGTTACTTGAACTTTAAATGAAATAATGAATGGTAATGATTTAATGGCTCCATCTTATCTTCTGACCTTTTCTCTATTACACAGTTTAAACGTCTTCACTCAGCTGTATTCCAGCACTTCTTTCCATTTTCATTAAAGCGAATTCAAGTGTATCTGATCCAGTTAAACCATGTGGAGTAGTCTCAGGTCAAACCAGGCAGTGGAAGAGAAAAATGTCTCAAGGTCTCCACTGTCGACACAATAGGTGCCTTTCCATTGACTACATAATTGCGCAATTTGACATTTTGAAAATAAGTTTGCTTAATGGAAACACGGCAATTTCGACAAAGCTCAGGTTTTGGCAATAGGATGACTTTTTTTTTTTTTTGCAGTATCAAAGTTTGTTTTGATATTGCCAAATCAACATTGGAAGTAAACTGCAATGGAAACACTTTTTTTTTCACACTACAGGAAGTCACAGGATCAACTATTGACCGTTACCACTGGCGCAAACCACAAAGACAATGACAGAAATTGGTGGCAGAATGATGTCACCGCATGTTTTTTTTTTTAATTACTTATTGTGTGAACAAACTTATTCACGTGTGATTTTAATTGTTTCTAATTTAATGGAAACACAGTTGGTTTATAATTTTGCTACTGCTTTAGACGTTCAGATGTTTTTGTTCTGTTGTTTTCAGTTGTTCATCCTAAAGAGAAACGCAACCTAATAATCTTCGTTTAGAAGATTTCATTCCAGGAATTTGTTTCAATTCAATTCAAATTTATTTCACATTAAATAATTTCACCTAAAGCATGTGAGAAACAGAGCAACCGTTGTTTTGTGTGTAGGTTTTCTAGCCACAGGCTAATTTGCAAACCCAGTCTTTGGGTTTATTTTATAACCTTTACTAAAAGGCAGTAAAATAAAAAATTCTTCTCACACACACACGGAACCCTGCGCTGAAGTTCTAACAGGAAAAGAAACAAAAAATACCATTTATCAATTCGTTAGCATCGCATCTTCTCATATACCATCTTCAAACTTTAGTTTTTTCTTCCTCTACTTGTGATTTGAGTTTATCTTCCCTTTTTGATCGTCACAAAAAACTTTTGCTTGTCCACAAGTAAAAAGAAAGATACTATCAGCGATTAAAGCCTGATGCTTGAGTGGACAGTCAAGTTGCTTGAAATGTATGTATTCACCCTGAAAAAGAGTGATTTTCTCCAACGCAGTCAAGCAGAATCTCAAAGCTCTACATTGAGACATCCACTTTCTATGCCTTTTTAAATCACTCCCTTGGTCTAATTGTTTTCGGTCATGGTCTACAATTTCATTTCTTTGGTGATGACATAAAAGTCTACATCAGTATCAAATCATTGAGCAAACTGTCCCAGCAATCAGTGGCCAACAATAAAAGAGAGACCAGAGCATGGATGTCTGCCAAGCTATTTAAGCACAACAGCAGCAGAAATGAGTTCCCCACCCATAAGCACTTCTCAGAAAGGTTGGAGATATAATTTACCCGATGTAGAAATGTTTTCTGTCATCCTAGATCTTGGCTTGACCTTTCACGTCACCTTGTCTGTTGAATCCAAGAAACGTCTTGAGGCTCGGACCATATATCCGTGACTTTGTGAAGGAAACTCTCATTAAGCCTTTAGTGTCGGCTATGCTGCTATTCTTTGGTTTTCCATCAAAGCTTTTGAAAGCCTCTGACTCACGCGTCTAGTGGTTTTACACACACCGAACCGCGACAAAAGTATGTAAGTGTTTAGCTGGTAGAGCTTGGAAATAAATTCAGAATCTTGTTTAAGTGAGAAAATGTTCTCGTTGCAACGAGATTTTAAAAGCTGGTATTAATGAGGAGTTGGTTGTATTAAAACCAAAACATATTTTTCTTTTAAATAAGAAAGGTCGTAACAGTAAAGCAGCTACACCTCTTGGTGTTTTTAGATGTAGCCTAGAGAAAACGGGATAAGAAAAAAAAGTCTTTGCAAGCCTCTTTACGCCTTTTTAGAAAATCGTAATCTGCCATAGCAGTGTATGTTCTCGCAATGATGTCAAACTCTTCTTGCTAAAGGGCTTCTTGGTAAAATGAGAATTTCTCATTTTAGCGAGTTTTACATCTTGTTAAAATGAATTTTTCTCGTCATCACGATTTTCTGTTCCACAACACGAGAACAAAACAGCCTCAGTAACCATTTTCCCTCACCAATTTATCCAATTTATCTGACACTGGACAAGCTTGGCCATTACCTTACTCTGCTGTTCTGCTAGATTGTCATTTCCCTCCAGTATGGGATTTCTCCCATTGACTTGGATTCTTCTGTTCCAATTTTTACCAGGCCAATCAGCGAAAAGAAGTTGTGAACAATACATTTTCAAAAGTTTTAGAATTGTAGTCTGCCTGTAGTTTTAGTAGTGGAGGAAGTGAACAAAGTCCTTCAGTCCGTGTTGGTCACACTTCCAAATGTTGAATTAATATTAACAGCCATCTTGTTCGAATGGGCACTTCTCTCTTCGCAGTGGAAGATGATTGTTTACAGCACAGGCAATTTCCGGTAAACTTTATAGCGTCGAACTGGTGCATTACATATGTCACACGCAGACAAATGTTAGAAATTAGGTAACAATTAAATCTTTAACAGAGTTCATGCCTCCAGGACATAATCATTTTTCAACAGCGTTAAACAAGGGGCTTGATTTTACCTGGCTAACACTGAACAGGAATTATCCTAAGTTTAGAGATAACATTTAATGGGAAGGAGGAAAGCAAAGAATAATGTGTTCCTGCTGTTGCAGCATAATATCATTCCATCTGGGCTGTGCAGCTGAAAAACAGACCATTTGTACTCAGAAACATGCTTTTTATGAAAGGCTTCTTAGCTGCATGCCAACCTCAAAAGTCCTTGATGAACGTCTGTGCATCGTAAACCATTTTGTCACGTTGTGATCTGTCTTCAGTAAACATGCCCTCTGACCTCCTATCCTAATTTGAGATTTTTCTGTTCGCGGAAGTGGAAAAAAAATGAGTAACAAGGTTTTATTTTAACTATATCATAAATGTGAAGTTTGTCAAAAAAATATTTATTCTTTTAATTTATTTTGTCTAGTCAAGTAGTTGTTTCTTCAGGCATTTATTGGTGTTTTAAGTTCTGTTGTGTTGCTCTTGACGGTTGATAAGTTGGCTGACAGTTGGTTTTCTTGACAAGTATTGCATTTTAAAAATATATTTTGGGCAAATTTAATTATATACAGTGTTTCATGAGTAAATTTGCTGTTTCTTGTACTTTCAAATGTTATCATTGCTAATGTTGCCCATTTTAGCTATGTTTAATTTTACAAATGTTAACTTCTAGCTGCTATTAACTTCTGCTAACCGCTCACTGGGAGCTACTGATCAGGGGCGCAGCTTCTGCTCGGTTTCTATAGCGGTAAATCTAGTTGATATAACCACCAACTAGATTTCCTCTTAGGTTTTTTTAATTTTTGATGCAAAGTAATGTTTTGGTTATCAACTTTGGTAGTCTTTGAATGTTGCATGTGTGATTTTATTTCCTGTTCTAAAAATATGCATTCATTGTTATTGTCAAAGATGAGATTAGTTAATGATATGGATTTATGTTAAATACTTCTATATGATCACAATCGGCCCCCTTTTTCTGTTGCTATCTGTAACTATGGGGCAGAAGCTGCTCTGTGTAGGACGGTTTCTTCGCAGGTTGCGAATATCGAAGACCGGCAGAGAGAAACTGAATTTGGACAGACCTAGCCTTCAGCGTAGCTCATGTTGTCTAGCAACCAGCATAGAGCGGCAAAGGAAAAAAATAACTGTGCCGAAGTTTATTTTTTAGCCATGTATTACTCTTGATTTCTGTGTTATTTGTACTAGAGGTTGTTCTATTGTAAAAAAGAAAAGAAGAGAAATCAGTTTGATTCTAAAAAGTTTCAACCATGCAGCACATTTTTACCAAGAATGAATATAAGCAAATTATTCATTTACAAATATAATACTCTCCAAATCTCACATAAGACATTATAGTTAAATAAAACTAACGTGTTTGAAGCCTTAACTTCAATCAGTCAAACTGATTTGCTCAGGAATAAATTAAATACTGTAGACCAAACACTTTACGCCAATAATACAGCAGGAGCAGTCGTCTCTGAAAATGTTGGAGCAATATCGCAATTAGGTGATGTTTTGATGAAAATGTTGAAAAAGAATCATGTCACTTAAAGTCTAATATAGCAAAAAAATAATTTGCCTCGCTTCACCACCATTACCTCTTTGTCTGAACTCCAGGTATGGACCCGCAATGAATTATGGGATATGGCGGGCCGTGACGGATTCACCAGACCCATCCTTCAAATCTGGGGAAAAGAAGGCTGCATTTGAAGGAGTCTTCAAATTCGGACAGGCCTCGTCGCCACACTATGATGTAAGCGGTCTACAAATCCAGCCTTCCTTTGAAGGATGCAGCCCCGGAATTCGGACACCGGCTAATGAACCTGAATGTGTCTGTCGTCAAGTCAACCCACTGGATCTGAGACGAGCATAGAAGGGTGACAAATGTATGCCTCCGGTTTACAGCAGGAGTGGAGAGGCCTGCTGCGATCCACAGCACTAAAACCCAGAGAATTATCACCATCATGGCAGAGATTTTTTCTGCTGACGAAAAATGCAAATGCAACGGTTCATTTCACTCGAGGCCTCCCGCACCTCTCCCGCCGATCATGATTAATGGGGCCGACTTCGCGTTCACAACGGAGGACTTCGTCCACCGGGCGCATTAAACCCAAGGTCTGTTTTGTATTCTCTTCGAGGTCTGCGTCTAGCTATCGGTGACAGCCCCGGAAAACATTAGTCTGCATGTAAAGTAGCCTCATCAAAAATAGAGATAAAAACGGCAGACCTCCCCGGCGCCACATATAGTCTGTGATGGAAGGTCTTCGTCCTGTTTTACTCCGTCAGAACCATCCGTCATCCTCGGCTTTGTCAGTGATTAATGCGAGTCGAGTCCAGAACATAGAATAAATGTGACAAGACACATCCACAACTGGGACTGCTTTTATTTCTATTCACCTTGATATTTAAGAAATATCAAGGTGCATGGAGGAAAGCTTTCAGAATAGAAAAAAAACAACCTTTTACTCCACCCGATGCTCTTTTTTTTTTTTTTTTTTGTCACAAAACAATCCGCTGGCTTAAAATAACACAAACTGGACCTTGCACCGCATTTCATGAGTGGATTGAACTTGTTCTGTCGGCTTAATTTCCATATTTATGTCTGGGGAAAAAACAAGGATGAATTTTGTTTGCTATGATTTATGTTTTGTTTATTGTGCCCTAACATCAGACAACAGAGGCAATATCTTTAACAGTGTGTCCTGTAGTTCACACTGCTAAGGTGTTTATGCATCCTGAGAAAATACACAAATTTAAAACGTAACTATCATAACTCGTGTTTAATTATATGTTTTCATTAAGATGAAAATGGCTGAGATATAATTTCTCATCGTGAGAATAGAATGAGGTCTCTTCCACTCGCAGAGCAACAGTCTTCCTTATTTAAACTCTTTGTGCCAAGGAAAAAAAATGATGCTCCTGGATTGGCCAGTTTGAAAACACCAGCCAATAGTGTGTCAAGCAGCATTATTGTTAAGCAATTTCAGCTTCCCGAGCTGCTTTTTCTTTTGAATAATTCAGATAGGTTCCAAGATAACATACGTGAATAGACAGGTTTAATAATTCAGAGTACATCGTGCGAAAAATACGCAAACCATCGAATCCGTGAATTGGCCAGAATCCAATGTAACCCAAAACAAATCGACTACAACTTTTTGTTTCAGACATGCATACTTGTTGTAAATGTTTTAGAATAGAATTATTTATTAGGTAGAGGCTACAGAGCTCAAAAAACCCTTCACTTTTAAATATTTTACTATGACCCTGGTGAAAACTGGCACATGTTTGAGGAATCAATTCTTAAGGATTTATTGTAGAAAGAACATTTTCTAGCATTTTTATGGTAGAAATGCCAGAAAATATATAACCTTCACTGTTGGTGTCGTTTTCTGCAATCAATTGTTGAAAATCCCTACGTGACTTCCTTTCAAAAGGGGGAAAAAACACAAACAAAGCTCTGAAAATTTCTTGAATTCATCGAGCACTTAGCGCAGTTACCTTTGCGTCAGTCAAGCTCCACAGCCGACTAATGAGAGAGAATACATTTCCAAGCTCTGCTTTCCGATTTGTTTTCTTTTAATTTCACTCCACCATTATAGATGATGTGAAGGTCAATTTAAAAAAAAAAAAAGACAAAAATTAACCATATCCATTTAAAGCGTCAGGTGTGATGCTTCTGAAAAAGAAAAACATGCCAAAGGGGGTGCACAAGTTAGCGGGGTGCTCAAGCTTTCACATGAATACTAAAGTCTGTCATTCATCGCTAAGTCACGGTGTGGTTTTAAGAAGCTTTGAATATTTTAATATTTTATTCTTTAAAAAAAAGGAAACCTCTTAAATTAAGCTGCAACAGGGCGATGCGTCGTATGGCTGAAGATTGCTTAAACAAACACCTACTTTATCATGGTAGAGGTGAGGATATTGCTCTGTGCTAGGAGTTTCTCTCAAGCCGCAGTGCTTTGTGCTGCACACAGTGACAGCAGCCTAAACTCAACAAGGCAGCCTCACAGGGAGTCGACACACCAGAGGAAGTTCATTGCTTCAGGCAGCTGCAGATACATGGACGGGTTGTGAAGGACGTGACTCATGAGTCTGCCGTAGTCGGCTCTCAAGAGACTCTCTAAATGAGCGGCTAATCTAATTTTTCCGTTATGAAATTAGATATAGAAACTGCTGGACACATGAGGGAAGGTTGACTGGAGATGTGATTTACATGTGCAAGGACGGCAGGCGAAGATGGAAATAGAGTATCTGCCAATTTAGGTTGAGGGTATTTTTGAGCAAGTCTGTGCTTGTAGCCCAAAGCGCCTGAATTTGCTTGTTGAGCCTTCAGGACTGGCTGAAAGCCCGCCTAAAAAAACACACCGAGTCATCACAAACAACACCCAGTCTGCCCTGAAACTCTGATTTACACGTCATGTGCTCTGGTTTCCTACTGTACTTAAGTCTGATTGGTGCTTTTTCACATTTCTCCTAGCTTCTGAAGCAAAACAGAGTTTTAAAGGGATAGTCTGAAATTTTTTCTCTTTCTTGTGAAGATCTTTACTTGTAAACATATATTGCAGTGGCTTTGCTGAAGAACAGAGAAGTCATCAGTCTAACAAAGACAGCACTACACCAGTGAGCACTGTCTACACTTTCATAGAAGGCTGCTGCTGAGTTTGTTGCTGTCTTATAATATATATTGGACCCCAACATATTTGCAGTTTATTACTTGCAGATTTTTTTGTGGAACATGACCCTAAATCACTTGCTGATGTTTTCATATCTGGAATATTTCTAAAAATGCACCGCAAGACCAACACAAAGATCAGAGCTTCCAAGGCCAATGTCGCACACACCAAGATCGAGACTGGTTAATATTTTTAATTAATTTTGCAACATTAAAATTTCCTTTGTGATCAGTAAAATACTTCTGAATTTCAATTGAATTTTGAAGTCTTAAGACAAGAACTCCCAAGACCAAAACTGAGGCCAAACGTTTAGAGTTCGACTAATTCTTCAGGACATTGGGGGCGGGGTTTGATTGTTCACCATGAGATGCAAAACTTAATGGAGGAACAGAAACCAAAACTACTTCTTGTTATTGAATCAAGAACTAACATGATAATTAAGGCTTAAGTTATTAAATGCAGCCACAAATTGATACACAATCGCTAAACTGAATTCATTTAGCTTACATTGCACAATAGCTGTATGATAAATAATAATAATAAAAAATAGTAATGGAGTAATAAGGATTTGTATATTGGATGTGAAGTCAGGACCGGTTCTTCCAAGAGCGAGGCCATAAAATAAGCGTACGGGAGCCCTGCATCCCTTGTTAAGGTACTTCCTCCTTACAACCATTTAGCAGAATCTCACTTTAAGAATCCTGAACTCTCTCTTTAAGATCTTGTGAGAACACTTGTAAGTCCATCAGCGCCCTGTGATTCATCTCCTTTGTGCCTGAGCAGGAAACCTTACCAAAGGTTTTTTTTTCCCTTTTTTGATGAAAACCAAGCTACGAGTCAGTATTTGCTCAAATGAAATCCTCCGCTCTACACTTACAGGACTTATATACGTGATGCCATCAGATGTAACATCCGGAGCTCCCTGATGATATTACTGGCTACAGAGCAGAGATTTCATAGAAGATCCCTCTGGATTTCATCTCTGCTGCCTTTACCATCCCTGAGTTTTCTCATTCATTATTCATTCTGTCAGGTACTGCTGCAGACACTGAATGAGAATGACAGGAAAGATTAGGGGATTCGTACTTATAGTACCGGCATTGTATCGTTTCACGCCGAGGAGTTGAGCTATGAGACGGACCAGCACATGGCACAGAAAACATTTCAGGCTCCGTCTGTGACATTTCCCCGCCTTATCCTCCTTTATTCCTATCAACTGAAACTCAGCATAAACTAAACACAGCGCCATCACTCATTTCAAGTGGCGACTCTGCTTCCAGTGGATCGCTAACAATGAAAAACGCAAAAAATAGTGTCTGTCAGCGAAAAAAAAAAAAGAAAAAGTCTAACCTCTTTGCGGGAAGTGAAGTGCTGAGGTTCTAAGAAACGGCCTGAGTGTGTAGTTGCATCGGGAAGGAGTGCAAAAAATGCAGAACTCATGATGAGGTCCAGTAACTCTTGTAAAGGTGTTTGAATTAGCTTCATTAAACGGAGGAGAGAAGCAGCAAATCTGAAATTAATACCGAAGCCTCTGAAGCCGTTTGGTGCCTGAAATCTGCTACACGCCTGGTACACACTGTGCGTCACACATTCCTGCCTGAATCATTTTTTTACTGAGTCTTATTGGCTTTTCTATAATAGAATAGGCTAATATGAAGCCTCTGAAACAGAGGTTTACATATACCGAGTAAAATGATTTTTTTCTTCCCATTTCCTGACATTAAATCAGAAACTTCTCTTGTTTTGGCTCAGCTTGAATGACCAAAATATTTCCATTTGCGAAATGCCACAACAACGAGTGAATTTGGCAGATTATTACTTAATAGTGTCTTCAAAATCAGAAGATGACACATTTCCTCACTATTTGGTTGCGTTGCCTTTGAACTGTAATATTTTGGTCAAATGTTTTTGGGCGTCCTTCCACAAGCTAGTCAGAGTGGTGTGTTGGAATTCTGACCTCTTCAGATATTTCCACCAAATTTTCGTTCCTCATGACGCCACCAGGTCCTCCTGCAGCAAAACAACCACTAAAAACACAATGCTGCTACTCCCATACTTCATAGTTGGGTTAGTGTGCTCCTGTTCTTACCAGCATCCCATGTTTTCCTCCAAATGTGACAAACCGTTCCATTTTAGTCTCATCAGACCACCAGGCATGTCCCCAAAAGTGAAGGACTTTGTCCCTGTGTTCATTTTTACTTTTCTTTTGGAGCGGACTTTCAGTTCTATTTGTTGTGGTTGCAGCATTTTTTTGTTTTTGTTAATTGTAGGTTTGTGCATCAAACTTCTGTATCTGTCACATTTTTTTATTTGCAGCATTTTTCTGTTGCATTTTTGTTATACTGTATTTGTTTGCATCATCTATGTGTTTGCAGCACGTTTTGCCGTTTCCTGTGCATTTGCACCTGTTGATGCCATTAGCTGAATTTGATTGAAAATGACTTCAGTTTGATCATGAAGTCATTTTCATGACTTCATGAAAATGAAGTGATATTACTTCATTTTCATGAAGTAATATCATGAAAATGATATTACTTCACTACCACGTGAAAAACAGGGTAGTTTTTCACGTGTTTCCTCTGGTACTTTGATGATTTACCCTTAGTTATGAGGCTGTAAGGTCTCTTTGCCATCACCCTAATCTTTACCTCCCTCTGTAGATTTTCTATTGGATCCAACATATTGTCACTTCCAATATTGGGGGTAATGCGCAATATAATAGTTATTAACATGTACTGTTATTACGGCAAGCAGTATGTTAATTTTTTCGACTCTTCTGGCCCCACTCTCAGTCCGGCAGACAAAACCACTCTCAGGTATGCTTTAACGTCTTCAAACCGGCCCAGTTTAGATTTCCTGAACAGGGACACGAGTGCAAGAAGCAGCGGTAAGACAGGGCGGAAGGCAATTTCCACAAACCGCGAAACCGAAATCACTTTACAGCAACTACAGCCCCTGAAAAGTTGTTGACTCCTCGAAAGTGAAGATTAGGCTGAAAAAATAAAAATCAACGCTTATGTGCCCTTCTTCTTCATCTTCTCCTTGCCCTCTCCTCCCTGCTCTCTGAAGTGTGAACAGACGCTTTGCTGTCTCAGCTTGGCAGCCTTTGATCAGCGCCCGAGTCTCTTGGACAAGGTCGGGGGAAACAATGTGACGGTCGGCGGGCCGTCGAGCGCGGTGCGACACCACCTGTTTGAGAAAAATGCTGTTGGCTCTGCCATCCAACCACAAAAAGACCTCAAACCGAGAGGCGGCAGCAGCCTGTTTGTTATTGATGCGTCCTCTTGGTAAAGCTGTTGAGATTGATCTCTTAGACAGCGCTCGCCCTTTGTGGTGTCCGCGAATCTGTATTTACCCACAGAAGCTAGGATTGCTTGAGCAAGTGGTTGTGTCAGTGCAGCTGATGAACGGCTGTGCCGTTTGTTTTCTGCTCCCCTAGCGAAAATGAAATCAGCACAAGAGCCATACAGTCTTTCTCAGCCAATTTGCTTTCCTCCCCTTAGGGTGGAATTTGAACTCACTGATCAATTTCTAATCAGTAAAAAAAGAAAGGGAAAAAAAAAACTGCAGACCTGTTCTAAAGAAATGAAATTCACCACAAATCTTCTCTACAAACTCTTAAAAAATGTTAAGGAGCAAAAGGGAGGCGGGAGTTGAGGTGTGTTGGATTCCCTCGGCTCGCTTCTTCAAACCCATTTCTCACTCTGTGAGGTGATGATAGCGTTTAATCTGCACTGCGGATCCGCTGCTACCTAAATATAGAGTTATTGCTGGAGTCCCAAAACGCCGCTGCACATCAGAGGGATAGCTGGTCCCCCGTACAAAGGCGGAGGTGGCCTTTTCATGTTGGAAATGAAACCCCAGGACGCCTGCTGCTGTTCCTGTGCTGAAAAAGTCGCGGTCTGAAAAATGAAACTTTACTTAACTCCTGGTGTTTCTGTCATGAGTGTGTGTCAAATACTGGCGTGTTTGAAAAATTATTAAATCCATTTTATACTGATGTACACATCAGAGTTTGTGGCCAATTTTCCATCTTTAATTTAGTAATTCTTTGACCTACACATAGGTCAAAGAATTGTGTTTTAGGCTAAGATTTTAGCTTAAAACACATTAAGACTTCTTCCGGTTATTAATTGTTCATTTTTAGGAGCAGGGATGCTTTTTATATGTCTGTATCAACTTAAATTCCACAGTTAGCATTGTAAAGCTGTCTCTGTGTGTACCTCCTGTAAAATATACGCTCCTATCATAACTCTAAGATTGACAAAAGGTGCCAAAGCTCCATGTTAGCATGCGAGAACAATAAAATATATTTATCTATTCCAAGATAAATCTTGCTCTCCATTTCCTCTATTGCAGACTAGCTGAAGGACAGATATGTGTGACATCTTGTAAATACAGTTTCCTTTTAAATGCCATCTTAAGTCTCTGCACTTCCTCTGACTTTAGGTTTTAAAATCTCTTGCTGACATTAGTTGCATTTCAGTCGAACATAAATAAATTAAGCTTAATTGAAACACGCCAAATTTTGAAAAAATAAAATCACGTTTTTTGATGGATTTTAGCTCTAGGATGAGGTGGTGTTTTTTGGCCTTATCAAAATAGATGTTGCAAAAACTGCAGCGGAAACGCTTTTTTAAATCACATGGGTCACATGATCAACAACTGGTTGTCACTTCTGACGGAAACGACAAAGAAGACAACAGGAAGTGGTAAAACTGAAATCATATTTAAAAACTTTCTGTATGAAATGTATGTATTGACTGTAGTATGGCTGCATAAGCATTACGTTTAACCTACTTACTGTTTGTCACTAATCCTTTCAAATTAGTGTGACTATGCAGTTTTGAGGACTGTTTCACCATTTCCTGATGGTTTTATTCTTTGTGTGTTTTGGGTCATATTTCACTCAAAAAGCAAACAAGACAAAACTTTGAATCTCCTAAACACTCAAACTATTGATGGAAACCACTTCAACGGTTGACAACAAAGTCTGGCTTCTTGAAAGCAGAGCATTAAAAAAGCAGGTTGTTGTAAAAACTTTTGCTGGGAACGGTATGAAAGTGCACTTTCATCAATAGGATTTCTACCGCATCGTTTGTTTTGTGGTCCTCGGGACACCGGAGTGGAGCTTTAAACCTTCTTCTTTTAACAGCAGATGACATTTCAGTTGCTGAAATAAATTGCGGCAGCTCTACCTATTTTTTCCCCCCAAATGTTTCAAAGAGGAACTCCCAGCGGGTGATAAACTACTAACTCCCACAACACTGCAGTGAGCTTTTATGCCCAGTGGTTGCTCTATGAGATTGAGCTACGTATAAATATTCAGGATGCACTTTTTCTACCATTTTCTTTCCTTTTTTTTTTAGAGCTTTTACTTTGGTTAATTATTCTGTGTTTCTTGGCAATTCCTAAGATTGTTGCAGCTACTAGTAAGTTTACACACCCGTAATAACTACATTCTTATTAACCCCTTCTCTCATTTGTTCTTTTATGCCACCATTTTCACCCAAAAACCTGCTTCTACCTTTAAAGTGAGGAATTGTTCTTGGTTACAAATGAATTACTATTGGAAAATCTGCATATTTCCTTCTAAGTAGTGCCACAGTCATACAAAAACTACATTTGCAGGTTTCATAACACAGTTAAAAATAGGTTGCAGCCATTAAAATCTTGCTAAATACTTGATGCTAATGCCAAACTGAGCTTATTCTGCCGTTTTGACATTGTTTATTAGATTGGACAATTGAAATTTGAGAAAAAGATCAGAATTCCTTTAGTTTCACACAGCACCCCGCCTCCACGACTCCTCTGCTCAGCTCCTTCAGACTAGCCAGCAGCAATTAGCAAACACCTGGTGGAACTGCACATCTGAGTTCATTGTGGGAGCTACTTCTCAGTGAAGCGCTGGTAAAAACGTTGCTAAAGGTTTAGTAGAGCATACATGTTGTGATGACTTCCTGTAGGCGGAGTCTCAGAAAGAGCTAGGATTTTTAAAGAGACGGAGGCCCAATTCCAAGGCGTTACATTCCAATGTTGGATTTCTTTTAAGTCATATTGATATATGTACATAGTATTTTTTATAACAACTTAGTGAAGTTAACAAAGCTACTTGATTGTGCTACTAAATAGCAAGAAAAACAAAAGGCAAAATCACTGTTTGAACACCTGAATTATCTGAACTCAATAAGAAATTTTGTATTTTTTTGGGAAGATCTTGTCCAATGGCTGCTGGAAATGGCCCACATAAAACTATTTTCTTAGGTTTTGCTCTTTGTCTGGTCAATCAATGATCTCTGGATCTCCGATTATCCAGACAGCAACATTTTCTCTGCACTGGGTGAGCAGGGACCAGATAATCAAATCTGTTTTGCTCCAGGTTGGTTGCAGCCATTTTCACTAAAGACAGTTCGTAATAGTCTCTCTAAGAGTTGTGTAATGTGGCACCAAAATACGGCGCGGTGTTGCCCCCTCAGAGATTTCTCCTGTTTTTCTTTTTTTTACTTTTGTCACATTTAAATGTTTCATACCATTAGTTAAATTTTAACATTAGACAAAAATATCTGAGAAAAATCTTAACGGCAGTTTTTAAATGATGATTTCATTCATTATGGGGAAAATAAACATCTTTATGGGGCAAAAATATTTTTCACACATCTGATTAAGCATGTAGTGCTTTCCACTAAACACTTAAGCTGATTATGTTCCATCAGTTTATCTGTAGGAATGTCATGCTTGAGAAATTAATGATATTAAGCATTGTAGCGTACTAGCAAAAAATACTAAAGGGATATTTCCCAGTCCTTTAAATTGACATCTGTGAAAACTAGTGCTGTCAATTAATTAAAAAATATATTCAGGTTAATCAAACTTTGGCGCTGTGATTAATCATAATTTATCACTGTGCTTAGCTTTCTCATATGGCTGTGAGCAGCGCTGATTAACTGCATCTTAACACCTAAATTAAACAATTATTCACGTCAGGCTTTCATGGTACTTAAAAAAATAATAATTTTTGTTTCTGCCAAAGCAACTTAAGTCTGTTTTTTCTTTTACCATGCTTCTAAATTACAAGTAGCCCTTTAATGTTATAAAACACACAAGACTTCTTTTTTGATTTCCAAGTGTTTGACATCATTGAAAAGCTAAGAAATCAAATTTTCTGTAAATAATTCAAATCGCCCCGAGTAGACCGGTTCATTGTGTTGTCGTCTGTCACATTTACATAACGGCGCCAATCTTGTCGTCAGGATGAACAAAGAAGACAACATAAGTGAGCTAAGAGACTAATATTTTTTTTTATTTTAGATTGTATATATTAAGTCGTTGTGTTCTTGAGATGCCAGTTTCAAGTTAGGTAGTCCTTGAGTGTTTGTTAAATGGGTTAAGTCAGGCGGGAAACGTTTGGGAAACACGGCTTTAGAGGCAGAGCAAGCGCCCCATATACAAAGACTATTGATTCCTGACCAAAAAGCCTTTGCTGCATGTCTTCTCCCATTCTGTCTTTATTCATTTCCTGTCTAAAATATTCAAAATAAAGGCATCTTACATCACTGAAAACCCTTTAATAAGAATGATTTTTGCTCAATTGTTGGTCTAGTAAGGCATGCCATTGTCTAACTAGGCCACTTTCTGCATATGTAATTTTCACTTGAACCTTACTTTGGAAGTGTTGAACTATCCCTTTAAAGCCTGATTGTTGCTTTCTCTGTAAAACATTATTTTCTCTTTGTTTGCGTTTCAGGTTGATAAGAGAAGAGTGAAGGGCGCAGCAGTCACTGACCCTGCAGAGTAAACACCTGATTGGTAAAAGCAGTTCTCACACAGAACACACACCGTCCTCTGGTGGATTTCAAGATCTTTTCAAAATCACAAGACGGACGCCTTCAACTGAGGACGTTTCTGAACTAAATCCTCATGTCTCTGCATAGTGAGGACGCCGGGGTTTTCCACATTACACCATGTGATTGAAATATTTGTGGATCTAAACTCGCCACGATGCCATTTCCCTTCACTGCACCCTTCGAGTTTTCAACCAAGTGACTTTGTGACAAAATGTCTTTAGTCAAACGGAAAAAGTTCAGGACTTTTGCTCTCCTGCTCTGCGTCATTACCTTCACCACGCTCCTGTTCAGCTACACTTTCCGGGACCCATCGCTCCACTTCTTCAAATACTTCCGGCTCTCGGACAGCTTCTTCTCCAAGGGGCCGTGTTCCTGTCGGCAGTGCGTCGCCGAGCTGGAAGGCGACCAGTGGTTCGCCGAGCACTTCAACCTCTCCATCCACCCTCTGATGACCAGGGAGAACAGCTTCCTCTCTGAGGAGACCTTTAAATGGTGGCAGGTGAGATGTGGAAGCTATTCTCTTGTCGCCGTCTTACGAAAGCCGGAGAAGCAGGGAGGGGAGCTGGTTCTGGAAACAGGCGAGGTGCAGATTTGGAAAGAACGCAGATAAAGGGAGCTCATGCACTGCTGTGACGTTTCCAAGAAGGTGTTTGTTTTGGCCTCATTGATTGTTACCAAATCCAGGGGATCTTTACCAGGATCAGACTGCAAAGCAAACTCCCACACACTATTTGTATGCATTTAACGAATACAATGGGGGAGAAGAAAACTGTTGTTTTTCTCTCACCGCCTTTCCTCCTGTTTATCTTTAGATAAGAGTAGCTATGTTTTCAATCATAACTCAGAGTCTTGGATAACGCCGTGACATTTCACTCTCTTAAAATTTTCATCAGAAAGTGCAGTGGCCTTTAGCGGTGGAAACTCCAGCATCAGAGCCATGAAAGTACACCAACATCCTGCTGACTAGTAACACCATTGACCGTCTGACTGCAGAGCCAAATTATCAAGATCTTTTGCGATCCTACAATAGCACGTCAAAAGTAGGGAGGGTGTAAAAAGTATACATGCACCTTTATTAAAATGCCTGTTTTTTGTGATGAAAAATAGAAAAACTAGAACTTAAGCAACTACACCCAAGGATTCCAGTGAAATGTGGGTTTTGATAAAAATGCAACTGTAATACATATAATTTTGTAAATATTTGACTATGGACTCCTTGCATGTTATTGTTGCAGAAATTTTGCACATGCGCAAATCACTGAAGGGCAAAAAGACTATAATTTTACTTGCCATCTATTGATAATCTGTCAAAGTTGGTGTGTCGGTCGCCTTTTTTAAAATTTTGTAACTGAACCAAAACACAACGAATTCCACATCATGCTAAGGTTGTCAATGTCAAGCTAGCATAGCTACTTCTTTCTCCATCGCTACCTTTTTTCTTAAAACTTTTTCTTGACATTCTTACCTAGTTGTCTTAATGTTGACAATTATTAGTAAAGCACTGCATACCTTTTTCTTTTATATAACAGGCATATATTTAAGATTTAGCACTTTATATTGATAACGGCTAAAAACAATGGTAGTCACTGTCAGCAAAACAATGACTACTATTGGTTTTTCCATGTGTATATAGCATTATGCCGGGGTTTTTTCCAAATAAAATATAAAAATAAATTTGAGTGTGCCTATAATGGTACGTGATCATCTAAATGTTGGCCCAGGGCACCAAACAGGCTAGGACCGCCCCTGCTCGCAGCCTTAGGTGTTCCCACATTCACCTCGCGCGACGCTTAATTAGACGCCAGGGTAAAGAAGAAGAAAAAACTAAATTGAAGACAAGGTTGCCTCCTGTCACTACTCATTCCAGAGGATGTGTCTACCTGGAGAGTTGGACCCGGGGGAAGCGTCACATCTCAGCAGCAGCGCTGCAAGGCGGTTCTGCCCACGCCGCTGTAAGGCTTTACCGGGTTTACCTGGGTCCTTTTCTCCACTGAGCTGTCTAAGCTAACATGGAACATGCTAACATGCTAACACTGTGACAGAGGGTGTAAACAGTGTGAGGCTCTGTGATATATAAGGTCAGAGCCGTGCAGAGACCTTTGGAGGGGCAGGGGCTCAAAGTTAAAAAAGGGCCCATTGAACAAGATCTTAAAACACCGTACAACAACATAGCATCAACCCATTTTAATCAATAATCTAATTGGATCCTACTATATCGTTGCCATCATGTGGGGACAATGATGGCCCCACATTGTCATGTGGTATATTTTCCCCAACAGGTATAATGTTGCTGTTTCTGTTGCTGACAGTCCTGGAGGGCTGAGTTGATCTGAGACTGTAGCTGTTAAACAGACCAGCGCAGAGAAGGTCAAAGGTTTTGAAATATGCAAATTTGCTGTCATTTTACTAATGGCAGCAAATCGTTAGATTTGCTTAAAAGCCCTTTTGAGATCAGAACGTGAAGCAGTAGCAAACCAGATAGTCTTGTTAAAGTGGTGGAATGTGTTTCAAAATAATATTAAGCTTCTTTGTCAAATTATGTAATCCTGCACACATTACTGTGAAGGAAGCCTTTAAGGAAATCTAATGCGGCCTTGCAGAAAAGCTAACTTCTCCCCCGAGGTTATGCCGGAAATAAATTCCGCGTCTGCAGCTCGGCCGTCCTCGTTTAAGTCGTTTCTACTTAAAGCGACCCCCGGGGGCCCTCGCCCCTGACTGAAAGGCTTTCGTTTTGCCGTCACCAGTGGTTGCAGTCAGAGAGGCAGCCGGCCAACTTCTCCGAGGTGGTGGAGGAGTTGTTCCAAGTCATCCCCGATGACGACCTCTATGTGGACGCCAGCCCCGTGCGCTGCCGGAGCTGCGCCGTGGTGGGGAACTCCGGGAACCTGAAGCGGTCCCGCTATGGTGACCTCATTGATGCCTGCGATTTCATCATAAGGTAGGCTAAACCTTCACACGGAGTTACATCAACGGTTACTCTATTTCTCCAATCATCCTTACTTCAATTATATGAAGACATACATTGGACAGCTCAAACCGTCATGTTCCCACATACAAAGTTCACTTTTGGCTTTTGGCAAACCATTCTTCCCCCAAACATGGTGTGTTGAGCAACATCCAAATGTATTAGTTAATACTGTTTCAGGTTATAAAAAAAGAGAGAAATGTTATACAAAATAGTATTGTTGAGTATAACTGTTATTCTTTTAGTATATGGGTGATGTAAATGGGGAGAAATCAAATTAAATCAATCAAATTTGATCTGTATAGCACATTTTAGCAGCAAGGCATTTCAAAGGGCTTTACATCATAAAAATACAAAGTCATGCAACATAGAATCAACAATCAAAATGTTACATCAAGTCAAGTCCCATTGTTAAATTCTTAATTGATTGTTTCGAAAGCAACTCTAAGCAGGTGGGTTTTAGTCTTGTTTTAAAGGCACTCAGTGTTTCAGCTGTTTTGCAATTTTCTGGAAGTTTGTTCCAGATTTGTGGTGCATAGAAGCTGAATGCTGCTTCTCCTCGTTTGGTTCTGGGGACTCAGACCAGAACCAGAACCAGAAGACCTGAGGGGTCTGGAGGGTTGATACAACAGCAGCAGATCTTTAACGTGTTGTGGTGCTAAGCTGTGATTTATAAACTAACAGCAGCATTTTAAAGTCTATTCTCTGAGCTCCAGGGAGTCAGTGTAGGGACTTTAAAACTGGTGTAATGTGCTCTATCGTCCTGGTTTTAGTGAGAACGCCAGCAGCAGCATCCTGGATCAGTCAGGATTGATTTGTTAGGCAGACCCGTGAAGACGCTGCTGCAGTAGTCAATGCGACTAATGATAAACGCCTGGATGAGTTTCTCTAGATAAACACAATAATTAATTTCTATATTGGAGTAAAATTCATGGGAATTAGATGCACTGTGATTGCTCTTCACTAGCCAGTTATTTTTACATTTTAAAACTAGTTTTAAAATTTGCATTTGGGATGAAGTTTGCTTCGTCTAAATTGTGGAATTAAAGTAAGAGATATAAACAGCAGCATTTGAATATTGTAACATTAAAAAAAAAAAAAAAAACTCACAAGCTGGTTATCTGTCACATGAACTGAAGCATGGCAGAGCAGCAGGAGGTTGTTCTCCCCAGATGGATTCTGGGTCTGTATTGCATCATGTTAAAATGTACGGCTGGATTTATAATTACAGCTCATTTAGATGCTAAGAGGCTAGATCACCATTGAAACTCTGTGGACAACATGACCACTGGCTGTGTCCATGTGTAAAGTCTGTAGAGTTAATATGTTGATACATTCACATCCCTCATTTGGCTGCAACTTTAAACTCTGTTCAAATCTGCCTCCATCTTATTTATTATGCATCTGAGAAATCAAGTTTCATTCTGTAGCCTAAGAGAGCTTCTGCTCCAGAGTGAGTTCTCTTCAGACCACATTATTCTTTTGAACAACAGCATTGTTGTTTTTTTTTTTTTTTAACCCAATGTATTGATCAGAAATGTTGCAGGACTTTGATTAAGTATTAATTTGTGAGAAAAAATAAGCCTAATTGGTTTTTCCTCTTGAACAAATGATGTTCTGAAACAAACAGAACCTTTGCTTCTAGTTTGTTCGGCAGATGAAAGTGTTGAAATGAGCCTCTGTGTCTGACTCTGACAGACAAAAGCAACTTCTGAGGCTTTTGAATTATGTTTAATTAAAAATGTTCTGTCTGAAGCATAAATAAGTCACACCGACGATTAAAATTAGATCACACCTTGTGCGCTCGTGTGTTGTTACTGTTGTGGTTGTTCAAATTTTTCTCTAGATAACTTCGGCCCTCTTCCAGTTTCCAGATGAAGCATTTTTTAAGCCACAAGATGAAGATGCAGACGATTTCATTGTTGTGTGAATGAGGGAGATTAAATCTCCCTTTTATCTCTTTCATATGGTGGTATTGGGGATAAAGAGAGCCGCACTGGACCCAACAACCAAAAGCTTAAAGTGGTTAAAAACAAAAAAACTGCCTTTGATCACAGTCAAAGAAAAATGCAGCAGAAGTGTTTAAAAAAAAAATTGTTTGAAGACATGAAGACAACTGGATACTTTATTAATTCTCTATGTACAGTATTTGGACATGTAGATGTTTAATATAAATGTCAACAATACAGAATGTTTCAAATGATATTAGGACTGAAATCAACAATTATTTTAGTAATTGATTATTCTGACAATTAATTGTATAAAATATTCTCATTTGCAGATTTAGTTTTTTCTTTTAACCACTTAAGTCTTTTTTATACAATAGCAGAAATGCATTAAAAGATGCAAGTAAGCAAATAATTCAATACAGTTTGGTCTTCATTAGAGTCTGTATACTCCAGACGATTAATCGATTACTAAAGTAGTCAATTATTTCAACAATCAAGTCATCGCGATAAATCCAATTAATTGCCTCGGCCTTAAATAATAAAAAAAACTATAAAACAGAAAATACCTTTTAAAATGTCCTTTTAAAATGTAACAACGACAAAAACGATTTCTGAAAAGAAATAATTCAGAATGCCCCTTTATTGGTTCCAACTTAAAACGATTAAAGTTGCACACAGGACATCATTACTCAGCAGTTTGAAGGATGCTAAAGACTGTGACGGAGTGGTAAGAGCAGTCGTCTTGCAATCGGAAGGTTGTAGGTTCGATTCCAGCTTCCTCCTGTCACATGTCGATATGCCTCTGGGCAAGGCGCTTAACCACAAAATTGCCTACCGATCTGCATATCGGTGTATAAATGTGTGTAAAGCACTTTGGGTGGTCAAAAATGACTGCAAAAAAGCGCTATATAAAAAAAACCAACAACAACAATATTATATGCTAAACCTCAGATATCGGTGTCGGAAGTGAAAACAGTGGATCGGTGCATCCCTACTAAAGACCTCCAGAGTAATTTCTCTGAAACGGAAATGAGCGCTGCAAGATGACAGACCCGAGTTCTGGGCCTAGTCAAAGCCTGGATTTTCAATCTCACTGAGATGCTGTGGGGTGACTTTAAACGAGCCGTCCGTGCAAAAGAGCGCTCAAACATCTCACAGCTGGAAGTAAGGAGTGGTGTCAACTTTCCTCGGCTTGATGTCAGACGGTAGATGTCTCACTGAAGTTACGTTAGCCAAAGTAGCTAAGAGTAGCTAATACTTTTAACCTTTTCCTCGGCTACACAATGCAGGTTCAGATATTTTCTTTGATGACTTTAAAAAATATATTACTTTTTGTTGTTTAAGTGAAATCAAATCTTAACCAGAGAGAAAAAAATTGATTTGGAATCAATATTTGAACATTAAGGAACTGAATGTTTAATAAGGGATCCTAATTTTTTCACTCTACTGTATTTCTTAAACACCAGCCATATTTTATAAAAGATTACTTTAGTTTTCAGCCGGATAAACGGCGCTTCACAAGTTCACCCTCTACCAGAACTGTGCATGTCTATAGGAAAGTATTTGGTGATTCTGAGTTAAAGTCACAGACCCAATATGAACTATTTAACACTTTTTCGTCCTTTTTCTTTTTTTTTTACAACACAGTCTTCCAGAACAAGCTGGAGCTGGAAGACAATGTCATGCATCAATTAGCATGTTAATTAAGTCATCACTAGCGTTTGCAGTCTGCTCTCCACCAGCTTATTTACATCCATTTGATTCTCTCTCCTGCTCTCTTTGCGCACATAAATATTTTAATGAGGCTCGATTCCAAAGAAAACAACAATTATTGGTTATTGTTTTGTTTCTGTTGGGGGACGAAGGCTGAAAGAAAGCTGCTTTAAATGAAGCCTGAAGTTGGATTGTACGTTTGTTTTCAAAATGTGAGCAATTCGATGTCGTTGACCAGAAATTTCATCTGTTTCTGGTTGAAATTTGCAGTTCAGTATCCATCTACTTGATATTTTTTGTGGAACATACATTATCAAAATAATTCTTAGAAAGTTTGCTTCTTGTACCGTAGTTTTTGTTTTTTTTCGTAGAGCATTTCTGACATAAAAAAAATGCAGCTTGGGAAGTTGAAACACCTCAGCACAATGCTACTTGACGCTATTGGCTAGCTTTTGCGAAACAACCAATCCTCGAGCGGCTTTCGTTTCCCTTGACGCTGATTGGCTGTTTCCCAAAAGACTGAATATGAGGAAGACTGTAGATGTTAAGCAGATACTATCTATTTCGGCTAAGGTCTAAGAATCAGCCACTGTCCTCTTTGACCTTTGGCTCCGCCCACCAGGTCATGTCTGCACGTTTGCAGTTAATAGTCACCCCACGGCTGCCAACTGAGTGACTTTCTGGCTTTGTTTTGTGACATTTCACACAAAAATATTGGTATCGGCAGGTCAGACTTTTTACAGATCGGCAATCGGCCAGAAAACTACAATCAGTGCAGCCCTACTGCTTATTAATAGATAGTCAATGTTGTCGTAAATACACCGGATTTAGCAGAATGCAAATTTCCAACCATCTTCCCATCAGACAGATGCAGGATACAAACGTTCATACAGTTTCCTGCATGAAAATAAGAAACAGAAGGAACTCATTAAAACCATTGTCTGACACCTCAGACGCTCCGTTCGGATCTATAGAAATCGAGTTTGTAGCAAAGTTTCCGCTTAACACACAAATTCCACCATGGACGTGACTGCAGCGCAGCTCAAATCTCCAAAAGCAAATTTCACCCCGCATTGTGGCGCGCCTCATCATTCTACACTGCCTGGCTTTGACGGCCCGCCGCGACACGTCGCCTCTCTAAATAAAGCTCCTGTCTTCCCCCCACCCAGCCTCCCGCTGCGACAGCGGCATGCTATTCTCCACAGATTCAATTACGGCATGACGGGGACAACAGCAAGATGAGAGTTATTACTTTGCCATTAGCGGACAAAAAACAAACAACAACAAAAATCCTTGCCATGGAATTGTGATTTTTTATTTTTTTTTATTTACTCATCCGAGTGGAGTCAGACCCGGAGCCCACGCTCGGTTAGAGGCAGCCGGGCTGAAAAGCTGGAAGGTTACCTTAGCAGCAGGAACGGGCTGCATGACAGGAAGGTGTGGAGTGCACATGCTTCTGATAAGACTGTGGGGTGGGGGTGATGTGTTCACTGAACTGACGGGTGCAGAGGCGCAACATGCAAATGAGTTTGTGGAGAGGTTCACCTCTGCTTTCATTGGAAAGCATTTCAGCGTCGATGTGCGGGTCGTATCCACGGTTTTTCTACTTTTTATCACATCGCTGCGAATGGAAAGGATTATATCTCACTGACGCATCAGGATGTACGAGTCTCTTCAAGTAGAATATTTTTATCACTCTTAAATTTACGTGAACGGTCAGCAATGATAACCAGAAAGCCTTGATTTCACATATAATGAAGCAAAAGACGGCAATTCACTGCATAACTATGTAATTCGGATTACAATAATTACATGTAATTATAGAGCAAACATGTTAATCTTCCTAACATGGTTTAGTTAATAAGTAAATGGAGAAGACAAAAAGCCGTGAAGTCTAACCACTTAAAGGAAATGATCAGACTAGTTTTAGCTGAAAGTCCTGATAATATAAAATGGATTCTTTCTCTTTCTCTCTTGCTCTTTAGCTGCGCTTCCATTACAAATGTGCGCAAAACACTTTTTCAGTATTCCACTAATGTTGAAAGAACACAATTTTGCAATTGTGGTGTTTACATTAAGTAAGAAAATCACACTTTGATGAGTTTGTTCATGCGGTAAGACGTCTTAATGCGTCTTCTTCTTCGTGGTTTGCATCAGCTGCAACATCTGATTGTTGTTCTTGTGACTTGAAATAAACCAATTATGATCCACACGGAAAAAACCCACCACTCCTTCGCAAAAAAAGTTTTATTGAAGAACGACACTCTTCAAAATTGCTGTGTTTCCATTAATCAAACTTATTATCAAAATGTCCAATTGCGCAACTATATGGTCAACAGAAATGAAGCTTCTCTTTTGTTTTTCCTTTTTCTTACACACGCATTTTCACCAAGAAACATATGTGTGTGTGTATAAATACATATACTTTGTTCTTCCTTTTCTTTTCCCTTGTAAAAAGAACAAACGCTTGTATTAGGTAAAGGCAAAACAGCACAAACATTTTTCTTGACGAAAATGCGCGTATAAGAACAGAATCAAATTTTCACATTTTAAAGAAGTCCTCTCACAAGCAGAGGTCAGAGTGTCTTTTGGGTCACCATAGCCACGGTTTACCAAGAGGACAGAATATCCTGAAGCAACGCATAGATAACAACTCTACTGTCCTGAAAAGTGTTTCTACGTCGAGGTCTGGGGCCTGTTGGAAGAGGAGAAAATGACAGAACAAGACCATAAGAGATATATTCATGAACATTAGCATTTTTACAAAATATTTTAAATATTTTATCATAACAGCCTCGTTGTTCTAAATATGAAATTAGAATAGATCAGAATTGTTCCACAGAGGGGAAATTCAGCAAAGTGACAGGCGATCAACGCAAGTAGGTTAACGCAAAGATAGAATATTTAAAAACTGAAGAAATACTAAAATAAGGAAAGAATTTTCAACATAAATACTGTGCAGATATTAAAGTGAAGACTGGAGACTTTCCAACAGTCTGGGTCAGAGAAGTGAAGTGTTTATCTCTGTGTATGCGTCAGCATGTTCAAGGTCGGTTTTTGTGCGTTTTTGAGGGAGTTGAACTAAAACACAAAGGATCTCTAAAACCAAAAGTAAAAAGTCTAAGTGGAAAGAAAATCTGTTTAAGCGTAGAAGCAACAGAACACAAGAACAAATGAAGAAACTCAACAGGGAGGAATGAACGTCTATGGCAACACCATACTAGCAATAAGGAACACAGAGAAATGAACTGAATATGGCAAGACCTTTTGAACATAAATGAACCACAGGGATTGTTACCTGTTAGTTTAGGTGGATGGTGATGTCTCAGTAGGTTTGCTGTTCTTTATTACTGCTATTTGTATTTTCAGGTGATGAACTGAACGTCACTCTTAGGGTTTATTGTATCATTTATTGTTATAAATGTCTTATTTTAAAAATTTTCATTACCGTTGCCACAATAATTTCCCATTAATGTTCAAGAAAACCCCAAATTTTCCGTATTATTGGGATTGTAATTCTTTTATGTTGTATGTACCAAATATGAGTTAAAAGAAATTTGACTTTTAACGGCTTGAAATTGGGCCTCTGTCTCTTTAAGAATCTCCTGCTCTTTCTGAAACTCCTCCTTCAGGAAGTCATTACAATATGGCTCCTCTCTTAGCCTTTCACCAACGGTTTTCCCAGCGTAGACGTAGCTCGTTGAATGAGTTCAGCTGACGTTCGGTTCCATCAGGTGTTTGCTAATTGCTGCTGGCTAGTCTGAAGGAGCCGAGTGTGGAAGTTCACTGAGAGGCGGAAGCTTGGAAATTTTGGAGCTGCAGCTCCGAGGAGGAGCTTCATCCTCGAAGGCGGGGCTAGGTCCACCCAGGCGTTTTGTGTAGCTGAATGGTTGCCACGGGTGATTAAAAGATTTCTCAAACATGCATAAAAGAATCAAGGCAACACTCCATGTATGTTTTTGATGAGGGAATAACATTCTAAAATGATGTGAATTCCCCTTTAAGCACAACATTAAGTTTTTTTTGACTTGTAAGATCCGGACTGAACACATTGAATTTTGTGGTTGTAACGTGACAAAACGTGGAACTGTGAGCATGAGCGTTTCTGTGGGGCAGAGAATTCACATCGCAATGCAACCAAATCCTGTAAAGCCTTAATCAAAGACTCCTGAGATTGCTGAACAGCATCAGCTTATTGGCTAAAAGCCTGTTTGTTTGTTCAGCCATTTGCGGCACCAAAATCGACTGTCATCACAAGAGATTTTTTTTTCCATCTTCCTCTGATTGACAAGTGCAAGCTGTGTAGCTTTTGAATAATTAAATGTTTTCATGTATAGGCTTTTTGAAGCGCTAATAAGCCGCTGAGGTTGTTCGATTTAAATGTGAAATTAGTTTTTTTTTTGTTTTTTTTTCCAGTTCTAAGACATGAACATCAATAAGCAAAAGCATATGATGTCACAGAAATGTGTTAGTATTATTATTATTTTTTATAAACGTTATCTTTTGGAGGCTTACAAACAAACAAACACTGAATCTGGCTCTGCTTTGTGTCTGTACGGAGATAAGACTTACATTTCCCACTCAAAGAAAGAGCTTTTATCTTTAAAATGTGAAAATGCAGCTGACTTTATCGAGCTAAAATTGAGATAGCGGAATCGCACTTCATCTCCTTTGTGGCCCCGAAACGCGCGGCGTAGCACAGATAAGGGAGACAAATGAGAGCAAAACAATAAACACAACTGGCCTGCTAAACGCTCGCCTCGGGAACACAAACAATTAAGCGTGAATGGAAAGTGCAACACAAGGATAAAGAGACGGAACGGCAAATAAATCAATGCATGAAGACCACAGTAGTACTAAACGGGACTCGGTCGATGCAGGGCGGCAGACCGCAGAGACACACACAAAAAAACAAACTCTATTTGACCTGCTTTGAAATGTCAAGAACGTGACAAGTGTCTGTATGAGAACGAGTTTGCGTGAATATCCAGGAGGTTTTGATTGTTTCGGCCTTTTTGTTTTATGCAAAACCAGATTAGCTCATCAACCATCGCTGGTTGCTATGAAAACATCCTGTGTCAAACCAGCCAGCAGCTCCTTTGGCAGGTTGCTCCTCTCGACTCGCTCCTCTAAACACCTGCTCTACTGATGGTCTGTCAGAGAGTTGGTGTGTGGGTCGCCTTTTTGTTTTTAGCTGAACCGAAACACACCAAATTCTGCAGCACATCTACATGTTAAGGTTGTCAAAGTCAAGCTAGCTTAGCTGACCATCTTCTCTCTTCCTTGCCATTTTCTTTTCGTTAAAACTTTTCCTAACTTTCTTATCCAGTTGTTGTAGTGCCACAAATAGTAGCTGCATCCCCTCTTCTTTTATTTATATATGTATATATAATCACATTTACATTTAAGAGTTAGCATTTTATTTCTACAACTTGACAGCTAAAACCAATGCTAGTCCTTGTTGGCGAGCAGTTTTTTACAATTCCAGTATCGTCTCCATGGAGCGCTTTTTACAACGCCAATACTTAAACACACTACACCACAACTATGTCAGAACTGGTCTCCTCTAAAACATATTCACGTTTTTATTCTTCAAAGACTGTAACAGTTATTATATTGTTGAGCCGCCACGTTACTGCTGTTCTTCTGTATGTTCCCTCGTCACACCAGAGCGTCTTTTGTCTTAGAAAAGCGAGACCGTCTTGCACGTCTCATTATTCATATTTACTCAGCTGAATTGAGCATCAGTCAGGCTTAAGTCCTACAAGATGATGTATGCTTTGGCAGAAACCTTCATTAAGATAGAGCTTAAACCGTCAAAGTTTAAATTCCCCTCTCGACTCATCTCAGCCAGCGATGAATCTGTGCAAACACGAAGGTTTTGCCCTCGCTTGTGAGAGCGTCGTTACCGTAATGAGACGTTCCTGTGAGGCGACAAATGGCCAGGATGTTGTTTTTTTTTTTTTTTGCAAGCGCCACCTACACATCAAAAACATGTCAGAGAGCAGATAACCCGCGCTTGGTGCCAGCAAGCAACACCCTGAAACTTTAAAAGCTCGTGTCCAATTATTCCTCCTCCTCTTTATTGTTATTAATGTGTCCCTCAAAATTCAATTTAGGTTTTTCTTTTTTATGGGCACTCAACCAACTCTGCAATCAGGCCTTTTTCTTTGCCCAGTGGACCTCATTGTAAATCAAAGAGAAACGCAGGTCAACGGATTGATTGCTGTTTGGGCTGCAACAACACATAAAAAAATAAATGGTGTAAACATGGCAGTGTAAACAAGGTGGATTTAGAGGCTCTCCACGTGCGGTGTGGTGTTAAACGTAGCTCTGTGTAAATGCTAACCCAAGGACCCATGTAGGTTGCAGAGAGGCGTGTTGCCCTAATGCTAACGGAGAACACGGTCTGGAAATTGGCTTGTTTACATTTCATCAGTGAATAATTCAGCAGGTCTGCAATGCAAATGGCTCAGTTAAACAAAAGGGGACGATAACAGGGATTTTTCCGTCAACATTCTTAAATGACTCAAGGCGGCCGGCTTTCTGCAGACACTTTAAAGATGAGCTTCTAGGATCGTGTGATTGACGTTTGCCTCGTTTGTTGACCCTGAAAATAGGAATGAGGCGCATTACCACTATGAGGCACGGCAAGGTTTTTAAAATTTACCATCATGCTCTCTGGTACGTAAATCAAATTAGTTTCTTCGGCTGTATGGACCAGAGAATACTGAAACGAGTGCTTACTGGTGCACTGCAAAAACACAAAAGTTTTTTGTTTTTTTTATCTAATTTCTAGGACGCTTGAAATTAGACAAAACTGACTCACAAGTAACTTTTCAGCAAGAAATGGAAGCTTGTTTTATGCTAATAATTGCTTGTGAAAAAATATGTTTTTTACATATCTGTTGAAACTGTCTCTGTGTTGTGACAGCATGGTATGATACAGATAATCTATAAAAAAAGAAAAGAAATCAAGCTCCTCCTCCTTCTCCCAGTGCTAATTGGAGGCAACCAATCAGAACCAGGAGGAGGGTCTTAGTGCTGTCAATCATAATCTTGTGTGGCCCTGTTCATCGCCTCCAGGCTCTCTGCTACACTGCAGCTAGCATTCCCTGTGGTGATTGCTAAGGCTAGTTAGCATGTCCACCAATGACTGCAGATGAACGATTGTTTCTCCACCATTAGCACATTTCGCAGCGAGTACATGAGCATGATTGACAGCGCCCCCTGACTATGATTTGGTCGGGAGGGGGATATTTTGTTTGACAGGATGACTGTCAAACACTATGTTTAACACCAGAATGAATACTAAGGTTTGACGGTAGTATAAGATTAGACATGTAAAAGGTCTGCTTAAGTCTCATCTTTACTAAATATCTCTATGTAAATAAATCTATTTTGAAACAAGGACATCATAAATACTGTACAAGATATGATATAATTATTACCCAGCTGAAAGCTCACAGGCTTCTCTGAATGTTACCCAGTCAGGATTGTAAAGACCAGCTGCGGTAACAACAGCAGACTGAGAATGTGGAACCCACAGAGAGCTGAAATGCCGCTGACCTTTAAAGTGCTACCTATTACATGCTGTGCGATCCAGCTGCACCTTCAATTGTTCGGCCATGTCATACAACGCAGAGATTCTTGACACCGCACATTTAAAGTGGAAGTGAATATTAATTAGGCCGACAGTATCCGAGAGGCTGCTGGATAACAAACAGCCATGACATTAAAGCTGCTGTCGGTTACTGGTCGCCATGACACCACGCCGTTGTTCCTCACTTCAAAAACGACCCAGTTCAATCCTGACTGCAGACAGACTGTCTGCTCCCCTCAATGCTTTCTAGACATTTTTCAACACTATAAGGATGAGTCGGTTCTACCTCTGTCAGGTCAGGAGTCCTGAAGCCGACCACCCACAAAATTTAGCACCTTAAAATATAATGTTGTTTGTCTGTTTTGACAAATAAATACACCATACAAATATTTCTATCATTTCTAAGTCTTAAAGTGGCAGTATTATGTGTTTTCCAGGCACATTGTGCCATTTTATAGCACAATGAAGTAACTGCTGACTTCAGTTATCAAGTACAACTTAAAAGAAACTTTACTTTGTAAGTTAATACTTTGAAATTGGGCCTATGTCTCTTTAAGAAGCTCCTGCTCGTTCTAAAACTCCGCCTTCAGGAAGTCATCACAATGTCGCTCCTCTATTAACCCTTTAACCATGTTTCTAAAAGAGCAGAAGTTTTCCAATTTCAAGGCGTTAACTGACCAATTTAAATTTCTTTTAACTCATATTTACTATATATAGCCATTTTTTAACTGAAGGTAACACAGTTACTTGACTGTGCTATAAAGTGAAACTCTGTGCCTGGAAAATGCAAAATGCTGCCTCTTAAAAGTAGTCCAGACTGAAATAAACTATAATTTGTGGCACTCGATCGTCTAATTTGCTGAATCCTGACATTTGAATTCGAAAGTCAATTTTACAAAACACTGCCCCTTTAAGATCTTGGGGAGTTTTTTTGGGGGGGTTTTCTTATTTTTTACCATCTTAATCCATGTCCTAAAATTACTACTGAAGTTCACCAAAATCATGAATAAATTGGCGGTGTGGTATGTAAAGTTTACATACCTCTGAGACCTACTTAGTTAGTGTTGTACACAAATCCTTTTTCTAACATCATTAGCCACTGTAGTGAACACTATTTAAACAGGAAGTTTTAAGCGTAGCAGCGAATTGCTCTGACAAGATTTTATTTTTTTTTACTGAAACTCCAACATAGAGAACAAGGATCAGATCAATTCTTTCCTTTCTGCAATGAGGATAGCCTGAAAAAGAACCGTGTCAGCGTCTTCCTGCTGCTAATTTATCCCGCCTGCCTCGTCAGAGCTTCCAGACGGCCGTTTTTCAACACCAGGACCGTCTGCGCAGGTGCTGACCATTAGTGGAGATGGTTCACCATGTTCAAATACATGTTTGTGATGAATGGTGACCAACACGGCACAGTCTGCTGGCAGGCAAGCACCGCTGAGCATCAGTGAATTGATGATCTGTCTTTTTCACAGACGAGATCAACGCAAAGCAGAAAACAGGTTTTCAGAATGGTTCTAAATAAAAATCTGAATGTAAACAAGTAAATTTAGGAGCCTTTCGAGATAAAAATCAAAATCAAATTAACAGAGTAATAATATATAGTAATATATGACATGGTGAAAAAAATCTAAAATCTACAAAAATGTAAAATGATGCAATCAACAACAACAAAAATACATTAAGAGGGAAAAAAATGACCTGAACTCAACCCTGAATAGACGAACCTTCAGTTTGTCCTTGAACAAGTTCGGTACACAGAAAGTGTGGGACCAACTTTTGCTGCAGCTACAATCATTGTTTGCTGATTTTCTCCAGTAATCACAACTTTTGTGACCAATCTCATGAACATTTTCTGCATTTCCCTCTTTTCTGACCAATCACTGCAGCTCCTCTGAAATTGGTCAGAATTGCCAGTTTTAAGTTAGTCCCTTTTTAATTCAACTTCCTGTTTCACGGTATCTGTTGAAAGCCAAACCGAATGAAAGCACACGTGATGCTGCTAAATGGTAACATTTAGCCTTTTTTTTGGATCTTTTTTTTTTTTTTTGTCCAAAAACCATTCTGAGATGTGATGTAGAACTTGTATATCAGATATGTGCAAATCCCACATTTGTCTAAAATGGCAAAAATGTTTTGTCTTTTTGGCTCTGGCTAAAAAACTTTGCAGTTTTCGTCCAAATTAGCCTTGTAAGCTGAGTAAAGCTGCTGCATGCAGCATCTAAGGTAATCATTTGGATTAACTAAATAATAATTACTCAACCCATGTCAGTATAACATATTAAACTTGGTAACAAGAACATTAATATTGCTGTTACCCACTTTACATGAATAAACCCAGTTCTTTTCCAGTTTTATTTCCACTGACCATATAATTGCGCCGCTGACATTTCGAAAATAAATTTGCTTAATGGAAACATGGTAATGTTGAAAAAACTCATTTGTCAATAAAACGTTTTGGTGCTAGGTTGAGATGGTCTTCTGTCTGCATCAAAACTGGTTTATTTCACAAAACTAAAATGGAAACTTTTTTTGCGTCACAAGAGTCACATGTTGACCCTGTCGGAAACCATGAAGAAGACGACGACAGGAAGTAGTTGGCAGCACCATGTCATTGACAAACATGGCGCTGCATGTTTTTCAATGACTTGTCGCGTGAACAAGCTATTTTAGGTGTGGTTTTAACTACGTGTCTTATTTAATGGAAATGCCGCAGTCGCGAAATTGCGTTTATTTGACATCGGTGGAATATTGACAAAGTTCTCAACACATTTGTAATGGAAACGCATCTACTGTTGCTTTCCACTTAGCTAAACGAAATCTTTCCTGTCACAACGGAGCAAAAGTTCCACTAAAACCAGTCAGTTTAGGTTGCAACGGTCACAGAATGAGGCGCTTCGTTAGTTTTCCTCAATGCGGAGCTTTTTGTATCTATCTGAAAAGTTTAATCTGCACCCTTTTTTTGGGGGTTTTTTTTCTCCCACGTGAAATGTGGGAAAACTTGTGGTCGATATTTAAATTGCTACCTTTCAGCAACATCTTTTCTGTTGTGCTCCTCAAAAATGGCCGCATCTCACTGTCGGCGAGCAAAAGCTATTAGTGTTTGTCTTTGTCTTTTTCTCCACTGTCTCGTTGTTTGCTACACCACTCAGTCCCTTTCCGTCTCTTTGCGTTTTCAGCTTTAACCCGCCTACTGAGCTGTCGCGCTGCACAATAGATTAATCATTTCATTAAAATTCAATTTGGTGTTTAGTCATGAGCGTGACCCGTGTCTCACGGGAATATTCATTAACAGTAACTGACAATAAACTGAGCAGCCATGACAAGGAGACTTTATGTGCGACTCCAGAACAAGACACAGGCATCATCTGTGAGGGTGACGGCTGAACGAATGAGCGGTTAATACTTTAGCCAGGCAGGTGGGCTGGAGTTTAAAGATGCACGTTAGTCATTTGAGCCGTTAATACAATACAGGAAAAATTATTCATCAACAAAGATTAATAATTCATGTTTGTGCCTCAGAGTTGTTGTTGTAATTTGTGCGTTGTTGTTTTATGTAAAATGAACACAGGAATGTTTGTTTTAGCGCCAATCTGTTCATCATCAGATGAGTATGATTTGAGCCGGTGTAGATGGGGAAAAAATAATACATTTCTGCAAAAAGAATAATAAGAAAAAAAATCCCAGGAATTTTGAGATTAATCTTTGAAGTTTTCTACAAAAATATTGGAAATTTCTGTGCTTGTAAAGTTGAAAATTTTCTAGAAAGAAAACAACCTTTGGAGAAAAACAGCAAAATTTCAAACCTTGAACATTTTTGACTTTTGGAAAGTTTCAACTTTTGAGGTTTTTTTGGGTTTTTTTCTAGAATATCTCTGAGATTAGTCTCTAAATTTCTGAGATTTTCTAGCAAGTTTTCCACGTTTCAAGCTCAGACATTTCCATGTTTTTTGTTTCTAGAAAATTTCTGAGGTTAATTTCAAAATGTTTGTGTTTAATGTAAAAAAATAAAATAAATAAATAAAAGCTACTTTTTTTATATCTGTAAAGTCCCTACACCGCTGTTGTATATCAGTTCCCCTGTTGAAGCCACATTTAAAAGTCCCACAGTGGATCTTAAAGTCAAACGTCTGTCACCTAAACAAAAATAAAATGGAAATTACAGAGTTCAGACCATTCCAATATATTTATTGAGCCTTTTATGTCATACAGTCATTCTGGTAAATTCACTAAACGCAGTCCTGTAGTTGTCAAGGCGACGTTGCTGTTTTTAATTATGACTTACTGCTAAGCAAAAGCCTTCCTTCCTAGAGATTTAGAAAGATTGAGCCACGTCTTTATATCAACTTGTCTGGATTATTTTAAATTCCTTGGCGTTGGCTCATCCTTTCCCCATTTGCAGCTTGTAGAAAATGCTGCTGCTGGTCTGTTAACAGGAAGTAGTGAACAAGAAACAATTGAAACCAGAAGTTTACATACACTAAATAAAAACACCTACATCATTTTTGTTCCCACTGTCTGAAGTTAAATCAGAACAAACTTCTCTTGTTTTAGGTCAGTCAGAATGACCGAAATTATTTCGATTTGTTAAATTCCACAATAACGAGAAAAAGGAAATGTCAGATTTCTTCTTTTTTTTGTCAACTTGTTAGAAACTTTTTTCTTATGTAATTTTGCTCAGATATCAGCATAATGTAGAATGAAAATCAATCCATCCTGAACATGAAAAAAGTTCAATAAAATGGTGGCACTTTAAATGTGACAGCAAATTGTTCCTAGTTGTCTCTGCTGAGGGGGAATAAAACCCCTACCAGTCCTGGTTTTGCTCTTTCAACCCTCTGAACTTTATGATTCCATAAATCTACTGAACAAAAGGCTACATCAACGCTTTCGCAGCAGCTAAAGCCGGAGTCGCACAAAGAGAACCCTTCCAAATCAAATATCTCTATTTCAGAGGCGTTTTGTGGGTTAAAATCCTCTGTTTTCAGTGCATAAGCAATCCAATTTATTAGCTCCAAAGGGCCAGAACATCCATTTATTTTGTTTCAAGTCCATCTGCCGTGAATATTTTTCTCAAGACGGGGCAGAGAAGCAGACGGCCGAGGTGATGTAGTTGAATATTGATTGAACCAATTTAAAATATCTACCTCCTTAGAGCAGTTGAAACACACACACACACACACACACACCCACACGCGATTAAGTGAATAAGCATTCCACAGAGTCCACTTATCAACACAAGTCCACTACTCTTAGTGCCCTCAGAGGCGGGAGTTATTCTTGCATCGACCCCTCTGGCAGGCAGCAGAAGGAGGCGCGTTCTTCGGCAGAGCTCTAAAAGCAGGCAGGTGAAGACAAATTCTCAGTAATTTCCATCTGTCAGCTTCAAATGAATAACATTTCAGTGGCTCTGAGAAGAATATAATGGAAAGATTTAACAAAGAAGGCTTGACACTGACTCACAGTGAAGGTTTTTGAAAAAAAAATACAGATTTTTTGAGGTGAACTGCAGAGATTTACAATTACCCAACCAAAATTCCATATTTTTTAGTGTGTTCTGTCAGCAGGGGTGACGCACCTTAAGTTCTCTGAAAAAGCTTAGTGCACGTGTGTCAAACTCGAGGCCCCGGGGGCCAAATCTGGCCCGTCGCAGCTTTTTATGTGGCCCTTTAAACTACCAATTACATCAATAAGTCCTTCCAGTTTTTCACAAATCTTAAAAATTCACACAAAATCAACAAGTCTCCACATTTATTTTCTCTGATTTTACTGCAAATTTGATTTTTTTTTTATTTCTAAATTGGTCAAAAACATCGAGTTTAAGTGACAGCTGCCTCAGTTGTCACTTAAATTAGTTGCCTTATTCACTTGATGTCAGTTTATAATTGATAACGTGAGTAATAAAAAGCCACATTTAACATCATACATTAGTGCAAATATCATAAAATTCCTTATAGACATTTCTAAATTGGCACCACAAAATCTGCAAATCTGATTGCAAAAAAATACAAACATTAAAACAATCACAAAATCCTGGAGGAACAGCTATTTATTGATATTTTAATATTTTAACAATTTAATTGGTTTTATCAATATATTCTGGCACAACCGGTCCTTCAAGAACATTCAGATTTTTGATATGGCCCAAAATGAAACTGAGTTTGACACCCCTTCCTTAGCGCCATTACTTCACTTTTGTACAGGCAAAAACTACGCCTAGTCATAAACCCACCAGCGATTGGGCAGTCATTACTGATCGCCCTTACTGCTGATGGATGGTCAAAATGAAAAGCGCTATATAAGTCCAGTTCATTCAACAGTTAGGACTGCCATGTCCTTGCCATCATACTCCACCAAACTGTTACTGATTCCAGATCTTTGGCTGCTCTTGCACATTGTCGGTTTTGATGCGTCTGTGTGTTCATAGACAAATGTTAAATCATCAAGAAAGCCCAAAAATGCTGTTAAAATCTCCAAAATGAAGTTTTGTAATCTTGCTAAAGTGGCATTCCTAAGCTTCGTGTTTATTCCCTTTTGTCCTTTTTAATTCCATTTCTCCAAACTTTGATGTTCCATGTTCCCAGTCCTGCTGATTTTCATTTTGCTGCCTTGTTGAGGTTTGCTGTTATAACTCTCCACTTATGGCTTTATACCTCTTTTGACAGCACCAAGTCTGTTGCGCAGATACAACCATATCCTTTGAGCACAAGAATGGTTCGAGGAATGTGACATATTGAACTTGTCATCAACAATAAATAGCCTTGGCCAATGATGCCTCTCGCCAGCGGTTGTTCTGACAGGCCCAGGCTGAAAATGTCAGGTTGTTATATAGCTGTCATCTCGGACTCGGTAATGAGGGAGATGATACCGCTCAGGCCAGAGCTCCCAAGTAGGTAACGCTAGTCACACAGGGGGTCAGACTCCTGTTTCAGGCTTTGTGTGTCACTTCCTACTTGTGACCGAAGCCAGCTGCCATTGTCAAACTGTATTCCCGCCAATTACTGTCCCAGTTTGAGAGAAAATTGTCGGACAATAATGGGGATGCCTCGGCTGCTCTGCCAAGAGGTAATTGCCTGGCTCCATACGGACGCTGGATTGTACCGAGTCGCTTTTTGGGGTGGTGGAACAAGGTGATGGAGGACAATTTAAGCATTTTTTTCTTTTCTGTCTTCTTATATATATATATATATTTTTTTTTTTAAATCTAAAATCTGTGGCTCTGCTTATATTAAAAGTATCATACCAGTTTAACTTTTCTACATTTTTCTATGTGACCACAAGATTTTATGTGCTGGAACTACAAAAAGTGGTGCACGATTGTGAAGGAGAATAATACATGGATCATATTTCTGTACATGGTTACAAACTTCGGTTAAAAAGAGAAATGTTGTCTGCTTATGTATTCAACCATCTTTACCACAATCCACTTCTGACAGTCTGCAAACGACTCAAAAAATGGCCGTCCGTCTTCACGGCACGCAGCAAATTTGGCAGAGTTAAGTCAACACTGTGCTGAGTAAGTTTAACACTCGAAGGGGTTCAAATAAAACCAATCTCTTGTTGAAATTACTTTGAAAGAGTTAAATTAATACCAGTTCTTAAAAGGACAAACTACACTCTGCACAGTTGCTGTGTTTCCTTTGACTATATAATTGCACAATTTGACATTTAGAAAATAAATTTGTTTAATGGAAACACATCAATTTTGAAAAAAAAAAAACAAAAACAAATTCCAATTTCTGACTGTGTATTAATCGGGTTATTTGGCAAAACTGCAATGGAGACACTTTTTTCGCATCACACGAGTCACATGATGAGCAACCGGATGTTGCCGCTGGCGCAAACCACAAAGAAGAAAATGACAGGAAGTGGTTGGAGGATGACGGCATGGGATGTTTTTTAATGACTTATTGCATGAACAAACTTATTCACGTGTGATTTTTTTTTTTAATCACGTTTCTTTTTTACCAATTAGATAAAGGTATATGTCTTGAGTTCTCAAGAACTAAATCCTAACTGTGTCTCTGAAATGCTCTCAGACCAATTTGTCAGCAGCTGCATTTCCATTGACCATAAAACTGTGCAAGTTGGAATTATGAAAATAAATTTGTTTGATGGAAGTGCGCCAGTTTCGAAAAACCTCAAGTTTTTTTCAATCAAAAGTCTTTGCGCCAGGATGAGCCGTATCAAAATGTGTGTATTTTGCAAAACTGCAATAAAAACATTTCTTTCGCATGATGTCAGTTTGCAGCTGCAGTGAAAGGCAGTTCTGCAAGACGTTGGAAAAAAAGGGATGGAATGCAAACGCCCAACTCTATTTCCAGATTTTATGGGGTAAAAAATTGTAAAAAAAAATCTACTATTTGGTGTTGCCCTCTCAAATCAAACTGCAAGCAGGATTAAAGAGAGGGGTTATAATGTAAGAAAAAGTAAAAAAAAAAACAAAAAGCCCAAGGGGAACATATACTTTTGCTGTGTTTCATATCTCCCTAAGTAATTTAAGTAAGTTGCAGGGAATCTTAAGTAAGACACAAACTCTTTTTCTGAGGCCTGCTTGTTTATTTATATCCCATCTTTGATAGTTAAAGACTCGCTGAATTGTCCAGGGACACAGGAAGATGACAAACTCGATCCATAAATGGGGAGGAGGAGGGAGACGTGAGAGAAACGGCTCTTAAATGAAGGATGTTTCTGTTTGTCCCTCCAGGATGAACCAGGCTCCTACCAGTGGATTCGAGGAGGATGTCGGAACGCGCACCACTCACCATGTCATGTACCCAGAGAGCGCCATAGACTTGGACAACAACACCAGCCTGGTTCTGATCCCGTTCAAGACTCTGGACCTGCAGTGGATCATCAGTGCTCTGACCACTGGCACTATCACACAGTAAGAGCCGTGAGAGAAGCTAAAGCTCCACTAAGCTATGAGTTGGTTTTCAAATATGAGCAAAAAGAGAAAGGTCTGATGTAAAAGTCAAACCCAAGAAATTGGCATCAGCTACATTCAGCATCAACAGGTCAAACAGATTAGAAATCACGTCAGAATCAGTTTCTGTGCATCTGTGTTTGGTGTTATCACTGGAAAAGCAATAAGGCAACACAGTAATTATCTGTTCAGAATGATCTGTTTGTTATAATGAATATTTTACAGGTAGTCATTAAGTAAAACAAGAATGTTTGTTTTTCTCTCTCAGTGTGAGAAGAAAAAAATATATATAAATAGTTTTCATTACCCAATTTCTCACTGCCAAGCTGCAGAGGCATTATCATGCACGCTGCATGCATCACACTCCCAGAATCATTTCCACTCCTCTGACACCAGATTGCCATCCAGTCACACTCTCCTGCTTTCTCTATCCGTCTCTTTGCCACAACAAGGATAATCACTTTGATTATTAGTTTTTCTTCTTCTTTTCCAGTACATTTCACCTTTAGCCGCTTTTCTCTCACTTACCCGTAATCATTAGCTTAACTACTGGACACGCAGGAATAAAATGGAGCCGCTGCCAAGCAGAGCCACGGCTAATAAATCGATCGTGCCGCCATGTTAGATGGTAGGAGTTTCCAAGCAAATGTGGCTCATAACTGCAGAGTTGTCCCACTGCCAGAGTAATCCGTCTGCATCATTGAAATTTGAACTCCACCGGCAGAGATGTCAGCGTTGGCCCGGCGGCCTTCGGATCGCTGTGAGTTTTTCGCCGCATTTTCAGTGAAACCGGGCTCAGAGTGTCGAAGGACGCAGGACTATTTGTCCACATTTGCATACCGAGAAGACATTTTTCTTGCTAACTAAACATGAGCTCAGGAGCAGGTGCCGCACACACCTTTCTGTTTAAATATTTAGTGTCTACACTTGGAGCTTCACACCAGATGCTCTCGTGTAAAAAAACCCCCAGAAAAGACGAAAGAATGAGCTTTACTTTGGTATCTGCATTTAATTAGCTCAGTTCGCGCAGGAACGTCCAGAAAGACACTGGACGTTCATTTTATTCACCATCTGTTACTTTTGAATGAAGCCATTTAGATGTGTTATTATTCTGGAGCTCTTGCTTAAAAAGAGGAATATGACTTTGTGTGTGTGTATGTCTCTTGCAGCACATATTTACCAGTTAGGGCCAAGATAAAGGCGAATAAAGATAAGGTGGGCTTAAATATTCTTATTAAACGTGTTTTCTTGATTAAAAACACAACATAACTTTGTTTCTGCTTTTTTTTTTTTTTGTTTATTTCAGGTGTTAATTTATAGTCCAACTTTTTTCAAATACGTCCACGAGTCGTGGCTCGAAGGTCATGGACGATATCCGTCGACTGGCTTCCTCAGCTTGCTGCTTGCTCTCCACATATGTGACGAGGTAAGCTACACTTCTCCAGTCCAGCAGCATCATCTGTCTGTAGACTGCTGTTCTCGCATAATTCATTTTTTGTCCAACAAAGGCAGCTAAAGTAATATGGATCCGGACTGAGCTGGACTGCTTTCCAAAAATATTTGTACCGGTTGAACTCAGTAATGGCACCGATTGCGAATGTCGTCACGTTTTGCTCTTTAATTTTTGCAAGCACGCCAGTTGCACAGGTGTTGGGACAAACGGTACGGCAACATTTGAAATGCGTGCAACTTTGGAAGACGATGACGTTCCGGCAGCTTCGTTTCCACGTATTTTGTCAAAGAAACACGGTGTGGAACAACTTCAACATTTGTTGAGATTGTAGAGGACTTGAAGTGAGCGGAAAGAAGGCAGTGTAGGTTGCTAGCACAAAGTAATCTAGTGCTAGCAGACACTAGATAACTCTGACCAGGAACTTGAGCAATACCCAAGTTCATGCTCAGGAATAGAGGTGGGTAAAAACATTCATTTATCAATGCATTGCAATAATTTTTTTTCTACTTCAATGTACCCTGGTAAAAACCAGCCTGTTGTATGCTTTACGTCGCACAGGGATTTTGGAGTCTTAACTATTGAGAAACAATTACTTCTTGGAGGCGTGGACTCTGTTAAGGTTGGAAATTTTACCCAATCGCTACCATTTAGCTGTGATTTATGCAATGCTTCAGTTTAACGCCAACAAACTTACCAGAAATTGCCTCCACTCAATATTTGGAAGTGTGGCCAACACGGACTGAATGACTTTGTTCACTTCCTCTGCTGCCATTGCTACAATTCTGAAGCAGCGCAAAAAAATCAATGTCGTCGTTCACAACTTCTTCTTCTTCTGTTCGCCGATTGGCGTGGCTGAAATTCTTCGGGAGAAATCCAGGTCAATGAGAGAAAGGCCAGATGGAGCTCTGAAGGGAGATGAGAATCAGAGTTGAATTGCGTAGGAAGGCAATGACCAGACTACATTAATTGTGACGTGTTAAGAAAATTGATGGAAATAAAAATCTACCCAAACCTGATTCAAATCTTTGATCAGGGAAAGCGTTGCCGATATTTTGATGAACATAAGAGGAGCCAGAAAACTGCACCTTTACTACTGTAATCGATATCTTTCCTGCAATTTTCAAGTCATAGTATCATAGTTGCATGTTTTCTTACAATAGCTGAGGGCTACTATTGATGGTTTTACATTTTATTGGGATTAGTTTTTCTGTTTCAGGTCAGCGTGTTCGGATTTGGCGCCGACCGGTACGGAAACTGGCACCACTATTGGGAGGAGAACCATTTGGCCGGAGCTTTCAGACACACTGGAGTCCATGACGGAGATTATGAATATAATGTCACCTTGCTGCTGGCGGACAAGCACAAAATCCGAATGTTCACTGGCAGATGATACCAAGCATGGAATGACCAGCGAATGAACGTCACCGAGCTTTAAACAATAAAAAAAAATAAAAAAATACAAATAAAATACAAATTTCATCATGTCTGCTTGACCTCTTTTATACAGGCCGGTTATTTCTTATTAGCTGAAGCTGCTGTCACGGTAATTAGAAAGCAATAAAGCTTTCTGTCAAACGGACGTTTCATTGACGAGACAAAAAGCAACACTGCCGCTTTCCAGAAGCTTCGTTCCACCGCAGACTGAGCAGTCAGGAGGAAAATAAAGATGCATGCCATATTAAAATGCCAATGTCACATGATTGAACGTTTCACTCTGTTTTCTTTGAGGGTTTTTTTCTCCTAACCAACTTTAATTTTTTTTTTTCTTTCTGTACGACTTTCTGTGGACATCTTAAGCCCTTGTGTTAATGAAATTGAAAAGAACAAAGCTGTTCTCTCAGCAGCAGAAAGACAAAGTGCTACATTATACTCCTGATGTATACGTACGGAGACCTGAATTGCTAAAAAGGCCCATTTTTTTGAAGCTGCTAAGCCCCTGCGTTTATGGCCAAAAAGAAAAAAAACCTGGTGTCAGAACCCTATTGACGAAGATGTAAATCTTATTCATAAATCGACACAATGCAAGAGTTGAGGCGTCTTGGTTTAATGGTCGTCATGACAAAGTCTCTGTTGTTTTTATTACGCCGATCAATTTTCGCATTACTCATTTCCATCACGTCGCTCCTTGCCTGTGTCCTTGCAGATGTTTGACGATCGAAGATCATTCTTAAAACTTATCCCCCAAGGAAGGCATTTTATTACAATGTGACATTTATAAAATATATATTTATATATAAAACACCCACTGGGCTGCAGCCAGCCTTCAAGAATAACTGATGACGTTAGCCTTCAAACGTATTATTATCCAAACTGGGAACATTTCAATCAAACAATAAACGTATTCATTTTTTAATTATTTTTATGTTTTGGTAATTGACTGAAAGTGGATTCAGTCTGGTATTTTTTCCCTAAAAATATTTTCCAATTTTAAAATACAATCTAAAAGGAAATGCATTTACATACATAGAAAAGTCAATTGTCCTGTTGGTTGTTTGATTGGCTTAAACGTTTATCAGACATTTTTCAGTGATTAGTCGCTTACTACCATGAAGATTTGAGTTGAACTTCAATGTTGACGTTTATTTGATTTTAACTGCTCCTAGCTCCCGCCTGTGCTTAGCCTTTAGCTCTTCCAAACAAACCTCAGCCTGTTGATGTTGTGGTGCATTCCGTGACTCTTGGATGTCAGATTTCAGTTTAAAAATGTGAGCTAGAAGATTAATTGAAGTTGAAATTCCAACTAGGAATAATGGCTAACAAATGTTAGCATGCTAGCATGTCAAACAGAGCTAGAGAGCACTTTAAAACGCACTAAACTGAGTGAAAATTTTAACCTGCTGCTTGGAAGTTGGAATAGCCATGTTGGATAAAGAATTGTGTGGAACACACCGGAAAATTGTAATTTCGACTTGGAAAGTCAGAGATTTCTCACAAAGCCCCGATCTCAAAATCCAACATGCCTGCCACACTTTCAAAAGATGGTTCGTGTAATACCGAAAGTAATTTCCCCTAGTGTTTTTGGCACTTCTGACAATTTAGATATCATTCAGTGACATTGAGCATTATTGGTAGGTTAGACCAGAAGTATTCATACCCCCGGCAGATTTAGGTAGAAAGTATTCTTGATCTTCCCTTCTTCTGATTAGAAATGGCATAGATGCACTGGAGAAGCCATGCTCGTGTCCCAACATGAATCTGACAAAGAATGTGTGGAGGGACTTAATGATTAGAGTGATGGAAAGGAGTTTTTCCCAACCTTGAATATAAGCTCCGGCAGACCTGGACCTTGTATCGTCGTAAAACATGCAAAAACGAAAACTGGGACGCAATTATGAGAAGCATTTGCTGGAAAGACAATAGTCTTCCATGTATTATTGAGAAAGGTGTAAATAATTTTCAGCAAGCCATTTTTTCATTCAATCTAATTGAAGACATTTTTTTAAGATTTATATACTTATTTCAGTATTTTTATTTCTCCTTTGAAGAAATATATCTCTCCTTCCCTATCAGAAATTATCTTATTTGAGTGAAAGCAATGTTAAATCTCATTATACGAGGGGTATGAATAGTTTTGGGCGTACCTGTGTTTCCCAACATGTTCCTTTGGTAAATAAAAATGCAAAGCAATATGTTGCTGGTGGCCGAATTACTAACTATACAAATAGCTAAACCCACTGTCTGAACTGGAGCAAGGTTTACTTGGGCATGATGTCATTCCAGCTTCCGAGGAAAACGGAACAAACATTTATGTGGAGCTAAATTGGAGCCATAAAGTTTGTTCAAATGAAAAAAATAAATTGAAAAATAATTGAATCTGAAAAGTACTTTGGAATTTTTTATTTTTTCAATTTCAAATTTTTTTTTTCTGTTTCAAATCTTTATTTTCACTTCAAAATTTTTTGCCCCTAATTTAGCTCCATACCCTTAGCTTTGGCTTAGCTACTCTATTAAAGTCACAATGTTTAGAAATACTTAATGCACTTTCTAGAACAGCTAAATTTCTCACCCATTAGCTATTTCTCCAATGTATGCATCTACTTAGAGTTTGGGCCTTAAGGATAAGAATCATTATGATTGGGTTTCATATGATATAGCCTGCAGAAATATGCCTTATTACTAATTTATATGTATATCATGTGCAATTTTTTTGTACATAGTGACACATTTGGAATGAAAAGTAGATGTAAGTGCCTTCATGGACAGTTTTTAACATTTATTTTACCATGAGATTCAGCTGTATTCTGATATTTACAAATCTGTTACTGTCTGTTCAAATTTTTTTTTTTTTTATAATTCAAATGGTATATGCAGTATAACAATCTAAAAGTTACAGTTAAGATGTCGACATGTTTAGTTTGTTAGCATCACTCTATGAAGTGGAGGTTTGAAATTAAAATCTACTTGCTAAGCTACTGTATGTATTTAAATGTTAATTTCTCTCTGTTTGAAGGGATGAAAGCATATCCATTCACACTCCACAGTGTTTTTTTCAACAGACTTTTCAGGCATTAAGGTTGGGTGCTGTCTCCTGATTGGTTAAGATTTGCTTCCTGTGCCTTGAAACCAAACTTTACTTTGTGATCTGCTTTACACGTCTTTGCAAATCTGTAGAGTTGTCTGAAGGCTGTTGTTGTTTATTTGTTCTACAGGGAACACTGTCATCTAGTGGACAAGCACTTGTTCTTTTCAATAATAATCCTAATAGATGTGATGCAATACTAAGAGTAAACGCTTTATATTTTATTGTCCAACTTTTAAATAATATTTTTGAGTGTTTGAAATTCATGGATGAAGCAACATGTCAACTTTACTGGCCTGAGAAGTTTCGCTGATGTTGACCTGAGTGAGACAGACGCATGATTAAAATTTAAATAATTTAGTTATTCAGCCATCTGTGGATGAAAGATGCGTGTGTGGGGGGGTGTTAATTATTCATATGTGATTCAAAAGAGAAATAATTGTTTATAAGTAAAATCAGTATTTTTGATATCATGGTGAAAACTTCGACTGGGTGTCCTTTTTGTTCTGCAGTGTTTTAAAATCACTATATACCCTCATTATTCCCTATGTACATTTCTGAAATGACTTCATCAACAATAACTGGAGAAATTAATTATCAGTGTTGTTTGCATCTCATTTTTCATCAACGAACACTACAGATTAAGTTTTTAAAATAAAATTGTTTAATATTTTTTGTTAATATGATTTATAAAAATGGTTAGGGATAGAGGTTGTAACAGAGGGCGGACGGTAGGGGGTGCTATAGCTCCCTCTGGATTAGACATGACAATCTTCCCACAACTCCCCTCGCTGCGAAGATAGGGTGTTTTTATTTATCTAATTTATTTCGATTTAATGAGAAGTAAAAGTTGATAGTCAAGTATTATGAACGGTGTAATGAATGAACAACAACAACTAAATAAATAAATCAGAAAATTGGAAATGACAATGTACCTCTTTGCATATGACCAGCGAGGAAAAGCCGGAAGTAGCTCCACCAGGTTTGCCAGTGTTCTGAAAGGTACAGGGATGTACCACTAAAATCATGAAGGGCTTAATTTGGAAAAACAAAGACGTAGTTTCTCTTAGTTGACATCTGTTTCTTCGACTCTTAATGTTACATCACTTAAGTGTGAACGGAGGTGGG
>CAEGAG010118753.1:0-12331 GCA_903067065.1 Brachyrhaphis terrabensis | reverse complement strand
TTAAGTGAACAACAACATTGTGTAAAACTCCCCAGGTCACACTGTGAGGCGCGTCATGTGGTTCCGTGTTTCTGGGAGTTTGCTCACCACACCGACCCAAACCAGATCAGCCCGTCTTGCTGCGGGCGCAAACGGTGATTCGGGATTCGGGGTGTGAAGCTGGGCGATGAGGGCCAGTATCACTTTGGGTTTGGGACAGACCGACCGCTGGGGAGATGGACCTGACACCATGACTCTGGATGTAACAGGTAAAGCTGCTGAGACATCTCAGAAAAGTTTCAGTATTTAATGACGTGTGTTTTTCTGCGTTTCTCAAATTGTCTCTTCTGTTTCCTTAGCTTGACTCTCCTTTCAAAACATCAATGACTCTCGAAGCAGACAGCAAGGTTTCTGCTGCCTGGCTGGAGACGAGATTCTGATTGTTCAAGTGCCAAAAGAAAATGTCAGAATAAATATTTAGAAGGCTGATTTGTTTTCTATTTGTTATTGTTGTCATTATTAATGGTCCATAAGATTTGTCAGTGCTGTAACTCTTGAGTTTAATAAAATGTTCTTCTTTCGATGTGTTATTTCTGGAGTCATTTTTTTTATTTGAAACATAATCATTTTTGGAAACATTATATATTGAAGAAACTCCCACATTTTTAATAGAACTTCATAACTGATCAAAGCACAAACTGGAGAACAGGATTAAAAGAAATGTTTGTTTTTATAAGTGTTAATTCATTTGTAGTTACATCAATACAAAATCCACATCTTAAAATCAAACAAAAGCCAGTCAGACTGAAGAAGTATCCTGATGTTGACCTTCATCCCTTAGCTTCAACTAATTCAGTGAAGGTTGGGTAGAAATGTTACCCAGTGAATGTTCTTTTTCCTCATGGACTCATAATCAATTAAACAAACTAAAGAACTGGAATCTGAACCAGTTGCTGGATCATGTTGGTCAACTCCAAGTAGCCGACACCGATCGTTTTTAAACCCTCCTTTAAAGCTTCACATCTCAGACTCTGACTGATGAAAACCTTTCCTCCAGTTTGAGCCGAGACTGTGGAGGGTTTTTTTACGGCCTGCTGCTTTTCTTCAGTTGCTGTGAACCAGAGAGACAAACAGGAAAAGTGAGCAGAGAGAGACGGCGCCAGTCAGGACGGCTTTCACCAGCAACACCGTCCAGCTGCCCGGCATGAAGACATGGACAAACAACCTGGGGACACGAGAGAGACGGACAAAATAATGTATTACAATAAGAGTTTGGCTGAAATATTTTTGAAATGATTGAAAAATATGCAAATATAATAATAATAATAAAAAACAAAACAAAAAACAACCAGACTTAATCATAAAATGATAACGCTAAACAGTGGTCAACAAAGAACCAAGACATTATTCGGTTTATGAGCAGAATAATTACTAGAGCTGGTGTCGGCGGCTTTAGCAGTGGCCGCCAGGACGGAACCAAAAACAATCTATGCACACGGCCACTTTTCAGTGTTACGCTCAATACGTAATGACGTCGTACGTGTCCTTACACATCATTGGCCTGTTCTTTCTTGTTTATTCGCTCACTCCGCCCTCACGTTCAACCTTGTTGACTTGGAAACCATTACAGCGTCGTCGGTGAAGTTGGAGTACCTTGTGCGCACTGATATACACATCGCTACTGGTGTAGCTAACTCACACGCCGTTTTTAAATGAAATTATGTGGAGCTTAGTATTTTTTAAGCCTCAAACGCGTTCTTATAGACCATAAATATTTCTGTGTATCTTTGACAGTGCGAGTTAGCGAGTTAGCTCTTGTCAAACTAGCCGCTTATTTAGCTAACCATAGTCTGGTGTACTTTTTTGTTTTGTTTAGTATACTTCAGCTTAACATACTGAATAAAACGTAAGCTACTTTCTCCTTTGTTTACTTTGGAGTGAAACTCAAAAATGTACACATCATTCTTAGCATTTCTGTGAAATAAGACTCTTTTTTTTATGATTATTTTTTCTTTTTCTACTAAGAATGAGAAACAACACAGTGTGGAAGAATGCCAGTAGGTGAGTTGTTTTAATTTGGAAACGTTTTGCATTTAAATTTTATTTCACAAACAATAAATAAAACTGAGGTGAAGTTAGAATTGGGGATAGGCATTCAAAGTATTTCAGTTTAGTTGTTACACATTATTATTTAGGTTTAAGTGATTCCAAAGAAGCAGCAGGAAATAACACCCTTTTAATGAAAATCCAAACGTTTCTAGGTGCGAGTGAAGAGCGAGCAAAGACCCGGGAAAGATTTAATGAAATTTTCAAGAAATATACGGAATCGGAGAAGAAAAAGTCAAAGAAGAAAAACACTGAAGAAGCTGAAGCAAAGGAAACTATTGTGGTACGTGTTTTGTTGCACCTTGTTTTACATTCCAGTGGTTAGGATCAGCACGTCACCTAGTAAAAGAAGACACATAAGTAGTTGATCCTCTTTCTGGCAAAGCAGTTTAAGAAACATAATTCTTATTTAAGGATAACTATGACCACAGTCATGTTGTTGCTTTCTTTCTGTCTTCTTAGCTTCAGAACCTGAGAAAAAAACCAAACCTTGAAAATGACACAGAAGAAGATGAGACAGTTCTGCAAAACACACGCAGTCCTGAAGAGGACAGCCCAAGTTACAACAACGGCAAAACATCTAAAGCAAAGAAGAAAAGCAAGAGGGACCTTCCTCCCCTACGTGCACTTAAGGACAACACCAGTGACATTCGAAGGGACACGGACTCTGAACTTGGCATAGATCAAGAAGACACTGGCGGTGGAAAGGGACCAAAACAGAGGAGCAAGAAAGGAAAAAGCAAAGACGGCGCAAAGGTTACAACAGAGAGGCAGGTGGAGGATCGAGAAGATGAGCTGCTGCACGAATACCAGCTTCAGATAGCACAGGAAGAAGAGAGGACCACGAAGAAAACAAGGATCAAAGAGGAGGATGGCAGCGTTGTTTGGCAAAACGTCAGCCTGAATAACAACATGGGGAAAAAGAAAAAGAAGAAACTGAAATCTGTTGCCACTGACTCAGACGCAGGGTGTGTATTTTTATAATGTCAATTTTGTTTTAGATCTAAAAGAGAAAAAATAATCACAAATTTTTGGCATAATTTTGAAATTGGTCATTTTCACCATTAGATGTCAAGACGAGGACGTAGGACGAGAGGTTGAGGCTGAAAATGAAACAGAATCGAAGGGAAAGAAGAAGAAGAAAAAAAAGCACGGTGAGTCAGGTTTGATTGTGTGTGGCTACTTAATGCTAACCAAACATAAAACATGTTGGTTCTGACGGAGCTTCTGTTTCGTTCTTTTCCGTTTTCCAGTCGTCCAAGAGGAGATCGAGGCCGAGCCGGAGGAATCGGATAAGCAGATGTTTGACGACGGTCTCGTGCTGGGAGTGTTCGTCCACAGAACCGATCGCCTCAAGACGGACTTGCTGATCTCACACCCCATGGTGAAGATCCACGTTGTTGATGAAATCACCGGCAAGTATGTGAGGAAAGAGGACTGGTGAGAGCAAACTGAACTTTGGTTCCATTTAGCGTTGAATTTATTTCACGCGTTCCTGTTTCTGTTTCTTCGTATAATTTATAATTGTCCTTCGTTCTTAAAGTCAACGGGCCGTCTCTTCATTTTACGAACAAGAGAATGTCAGCCACATTCTGCCGATCATTACGCAGCCATTTGACTTCAGGAAGAACAAATCCATCATCCCCGAGTGGCAGGAGCAGATCCTATTCAATGAACGCTTTGGTTACTTCATTCAGCAAATTGAATCAGCCCCCAGAGTTATACTCTTCTTTGAAGTAAGAGATCATTTCTTACCCTAACTTACCTTTTCTGCTGTAATTTTTTTTTATATTATTTTGTGCTAGTTAATGTTTTTCTTTTTAATTTCAAGATCCTTGACTTTATGACTGTGGAGGAGGCGAAAGCCAACTTTGATGCGGACAAGCATGAGCGAGGCTTCCGAAAGATTGCGTGGGCATTTCTGAAGGTTAAATGTTCGGCCCTTAAAAGTTCACGTTAGTCGTTTTGACCTTGGTATTTATGGAGACTCCTTTTGATTTTCCTCCAATCCTCCAGCTTATTGGTGCAAATGGGATTATGAATATTGAGAGCAAACTTCGCCTCCAGCTCTTCTGTCCTCCACCTCGGGCGAAGAGACAACCGGAAACCATAGAGGTGTTTGAGTGGTGGAGGAAGTACCCAAGAACCAAATATGCATCCACACTCTATGTCACTGTGAAAGGGATTAAACCTCCAGAGGTTGTAAGTGTTAAAACATGACCTCCGTAACTTTTGGTTCTTTGTTTTTATATTTCATAAAGTTGGAGTGTTTGATACTTATTTGAGCTAAGCTTTGTTTTTTTTGTTCGTCAGGTGGACCCCAGTATGCGCTCTATGATGGCCTTACAGGAGGAGAGGGGCAGCACTTTCTATAATGACCTGCAAAATGAAGCCAGCAAGATAGAACCCAGTGTCAGCAGGCAGCCCGTCCTGAGGTGGAACCGACTGCCCGGGCAGGTAGCCGCATGCTAACGTTTGTCATTGTAATGAAAAACAGAAAAGGTTTCTAAAGTTTGCTTTAAGATACGATAAATGTATCTCCCTGAACTTCCTTGACATGACTCGTTATGTGCTGTTTAACAGAGTCTTGCTAAACTACTCAAATTGTTTCACATCCGCCGTCTTCAATGGCTTTTAGTTAAGTTTTAGTTGACAGACCAGCATAAAGTGGCCTTGTGATTCAAAAGGAGAAGAAAATCATATTTGTTGTTTTGTTTTGGGTTTTTTTGGGGGGGGTTTTCCCCAAACATTTCATACAAATGACTATTTACAGCATATCAAAGGCACTGATGCTGCCATCACTGTGTTTCACCATGGAGATGTTGTGTAGAAGAGGTTGATACACAATGTTATTTTTTTTCCACCACACAGGAAACATTTTTTACATTTTTGTCTCATTTTGATCACAGCATCTTCTGCCACATATTTACTTTGTCCCCTGGGTTGTGGCAAACTGCAAGTAGGACGTCAGCTGGCAGTGATGTCCGCAATGGACCAGAAATGTTAAGCTGAAATTTTCCACAGGCTACAAAATGTAACATTTAAAAAAAAAATTAATTGTGTTTTTTTCTTTTTTGTTTTATCTGCACATGCTCAGCAATAAACTAAACATGAATTATTTTACTGAAAGAAATTAGATATTCTGATATTTATAGAAAACAGACCTCTAATTTGTTCTTGATCTAAAATATAAAAGAGGCCTCATTTAGTAAAAAACGGATATAATTCATAAAATTCCAGGGTCAGATGTCGTGTTTGAAAATTCACACTGTTATATGTAAGATAATAGTTACATTGAAGGTTGTGGTTGTAATACAACAGAGAAAAATTTCAAGAGCTACGAATGCTTTTGTGAGGCTCTGTATTTGGCCAAAAACTAGTGGAAGTATTTTTTAGATTGTCTGACTGTCAAGAATCGAAGTGAAAAGCTCATAAAATATTCTCTGTGGTAGATCTGTCGGATTCCCAACAAGCACGGTTTAGCTTTCCGCGGTGGTAAGATGGGCTGCTTCACCGTCCTGTTTTCTCACGCTGGAACCAGGCTGGCCGCCGCTTGTGCTGACAGAGATGCTTTCCCTGTTGTTGGTAAGCAGTGCCTCACTTCTACACAGCTGCTGTTTTTAGCTTCCTCACGTCAACTAAGTTGGTCGTTTTGCCGATCTGTTAAAAAAACAAAAAAAAAACAAGTCTCATCAGACTGTAAAAGAAGACATTTTCTTTATTTCTTTTTTCCAGTGTTTGAGATTCCTTCTGGGATAGTGCTGGCTGCTTTCAGCGGTCATCTGAAAATTGTGTATGATCTCTGCTGGTCTAACGATGATAGGGTCCTGCTGTCCGCCTCCTCGGATGGAACCGTCAGGTAGGTCTTCTGTTTCGGATGTAAATAAAGCCGCTAAAAGCGGCGAACAGGAGACACAGCGACGCGGCTGCCTCTGCATCCTCTTCTTTCTCAGAGAGTGGAACGTGGAAAGGTTTCTGGAAAACGCTCAGAAGGTGCTGCCTCACCCGTCCTTCGTGTACTGCGCTCAGTACCATCCCTGCGCCCAGAACCTGGTGGTGACTGGGAGCTACGACTGCCTGATAAGAGTCTGGAGGCTTGATGTGGACGATGTGAACGGCCAGATGCTGCAGGAATTCGAGGCTCACAAAAGCTTCGTCAACTCAGTGTGTTTCGATTTCGAAGGTACCTCTGAACCCACGAACGACTCAAACAGAGAGACTTGTTGACTCCCTTGGTAAAGATGTGGAAAAATTTACTCTTTCCCTTATTGCAGTAGAATAATTTCATGCTGGAAAAACGTGGAGAAACCCAACCTGTTAGTTAAATGTTTAGTTGTGGTTGCATGTATGTTTTTAATGTTTATCCTGCTGTAAGACTTAATGCTTATTGCTAAAGTTCCCTTGAGCTTTGATTCCATGGTCATTAGCTGCAAAATATACAGAACTACATTAACAATCGCAGTATCATTGTGTGCAATAAAGCAGCTGCTAAGGCCTGATTGGATGCAAAATTTGGTGGAATGTTATATTTCAAGCGCGGTATATTCATATTGATAATTTCTTTGGTCACTTGGAGATTTGATGTGAGATTCTAAAGCACATGGGGAGTGGTGTCAAGAATCAAGGAAGCGTGTCTAAATCGTAATCAATAATGTCAATAAATTGGTGATTTCCCACTTTTAGTCTTTTCTTTTAGTCTAAACCGACTTATTGTGTTTGTTGCTCCCAAATAATAGCTCTACATGTAGTCAATGTCTAATGATGGTTTTAGACACGTGGAGTCCATTACGCCACTGTTTGATGCAACGCTCCCAAAGTTAGACTTTTATATTTTATTTTAACTTGTTTACAATCCTGATGACTTTGCGATAGGCAAGATAAATATGTTTTCTCCTCCAACCTGCTGGCTAAATTAAATGGGGCTCACGTCATATTTGTACCTCAATAAAGCAGAAAGTTATTCATGTTTAGTACATTGGTTTTTAACTTGCGGCTCTTTGGACCTTCCACACTATTTTCTCAAAACATAATAAAGAACCATAGAAACAATAACAAATGCAGGTTTGAGCAATTTTTCAGTTTTTTGATGGAATAATTGCAGTGAATTTCCCCAAAAGAATGACTCTAAAGGAAAAAGTAATTTTTTCACATCCTTTTGGAAACTATGCACACTTTCAGAATCAGAGATTAGCTTTAAAAGACAAAATTGTGTGACCAAACAGTAATGTTGACGTGAATTTCAAGAGCTCACATCGTACAGACATTAAGAATACATAATTAAACTTTAGAGGAAATAAAACAAAGAAAATATTAAAGTGTAAGATGTAAGAGGTATGTTAGTCAAACATGTCAATTTTTGTCTCCATAAATTTTGAATTTTTCTCCAGTGTTCAGCGAAAAATTGTTTTACTGCGCTTAAAATGTGAATTTGTTTAAATGTTTTAGCACATTTTTACCAAGTGAGGGGGTTAGTGATCTTAATTCCATTTATGATCATCTCTTTTGTCGTGCTCAATGTAAACAGGAAGAAGAATGTTCTCTGCCGACAACACAGGCATCATCAATGTGTGGAAAACCTCAGTAAATGGCAGCAAACAACGCCAACATCCATGCCAGCAGTGGTCGATAGAAATGGTATCAGAAACTGATTTTAGCGTAAAAGATGACACTACATGGCGTAGATTCGCTGAATCGAGGTTTAAGCGATTGTTCACACAGGAGCAAAGGTTTTGTGTTCTGTTTGGCTCTTGGCAGAAAATTGACGAGAGCGACCTCAGGGGCATCCCTATCAACATGCTGCAGCTCCATCCGAATGGGCGGTGTCTGCTCATCCATGCCAAAGACAGCCTTCTCAGGATGATGGATTTGAGGATGTAAGTAACTGAAGACCACAGAAAACGTGCGGTCATTTCTTATTTAGGATATTTAGTTTACTTTTTAAATAATTTTCTGGCTATTTTATTATTATTATTTAAGCTTGGCTATAAAGAAGTACACCGGTGCAACAAACTACAGAGAGAGAATTTACAGCACTTTCACTCCGTGTGGGAATTTCATCTTCTCTGGTAGTGAGGATGGGATAGGATACGTCTGGAATACCGACACAGGTGACAATCCCCAGTAAAAACAAAGCCGTAAACTTATTGCACGTAATCTGCATTGTTCCTCTAATCACTGTACTGCTTTCCCAGGAGACCAGGTTGCAGTGTACTCAGAGCTCTGTTACCGCAGTGCTCTCCACGGCGTCTCCTTCCATCCGCATGAGAACATGGTGGCTTTCTGTGCGTTCGGTCAGAGCCAGCCGGTGCACGTGTACCTGTACGACCAAACAGGTTTGTGTGTGTGTCATGGACAAATAATTGGATTTGATTTTATTTCCACACGGTCCATAAACATTTTGTCATATTGCAACCTCAGGGTTTCCCCCGGTGTATTATAAGCCTGGCGGGCCACCANCAGGCTAAGCATCGCTTATTTATTTAAGTCTCTTTAAAATTTTTGCATTTTTTTAAGCCTTTATAGTTGGTGTTCAGTTATTATTTCTCCCAATTTTTCAAAAACAAACAATTATCAAGTGATATTTTGAAATTTTCTGTCAACTTTAAACATTTTTCAACTCAAAAACACGGCAGGCCGCTGGATGAAGGACTGCTGAGCGCCCCAACCACCCGGCTTGGCAAGTTTTCTGGGGGAAACCTTGAACCTTTCACTGCAGTGCATTTGATTAACACATGGTAGTGAATAATTGTGAAGTGGAAGAAAAGGGATACACGTTGTGGCCAAAGCTAAAATGTTTTACAAATAAAAATCTGGAAAGTGTGGCTGCATTTGTTTTCAACCCTCTTAAGTCAGAGCTGCAAGGACATTTTGCTGAATTCACAAGTTAAGTCACTTAGAAACTGAAATGTTTGCTCTTTACAAAATAGCTCCAGTTCTGGGAGATTAGTGGATTGACAAGTACGTTTGATACTGTGAATGTGGCCTGGCTGCTTGACCTTTAATGACCTCTAGAAACACTTGTAATATCTTTAAAATAATAGCGGCACAAACGAAAAGTTTTGCTTCACAAACCAGCACAAACGTTTGACACCAGTCTTGTAAAATTTGAAGAAAGTTTAGGGGTGGAAGGACTTTGCAGAACGTCTCTGTTTACACTGTGATTAAAACACACAAAGGTGGACACTATTTACTAATCAGCTGATTTCTACAGACAATTGGTTGTCATTGTATTTGATTAATCGCATCAAATAATAAAAAATGCATTGCCATTTGTGGCAAAGCGTGCAGAGAGCAGAAAAGGACACTGAATAGTTGAAATCAGCTGCTCTATTGAGCTCAGATGAATAATTGCCATTCATTGTGTCGACCCCGTCTTACAGTGTCCCAGGTGGAGATGAACAACAATCTGGAATTGAGCGGACCAGCGTCTCTAGACACTAAACCCGTCCAAAACTCTCCCGACTCCGTGGTGCTGCAGGACACACCGACTCCTTCCACCATGGAGCAGTTTGGCCAGTTGGCCAGATTTGACCTGAAAATGCAGTGTGTTAAAGATCATCTGGATTCAGTTCTTGTAAGAAATCGTCTTTTCTAACAGAGATCTGAGTCTAAATGTTTAGACTTTCTAGATATCAATCACTGCTCAGTATTATTAACCGGGTCACTAACATCTCCTATTTTCATGCCGTGTGTAGGAACCATATCGAAGGGCAGCAGCTGTTGGGCTCAGTGTTGATCAAGGTTGTAAATATGAAAATAACTTTATATACAGCAAATACCTGAATTAATAGCATCATATATGATTTTTTTTTTATTTACGTGGAGAATATATGTATCGTTTGACTATCTTTGCAGACAAAATGGGCACGACTCACGCAGGCCGGAGCTTTATGTCTGACATTGGCACAGTGAGTTTTGTATTAGTGTGTCTTAAACTTTATTTTGGCAACACATATTTGCTGCCATTAGGTGGTTTAAATGCTAAAAAGAAAAAATAAATCGGAGTTAGCTTTTGTCAAAAATCTGTAGTGGGGAGATTTGTTTTCACTGATACTTAAAATATATCTTATTTCCTGTAATTTGTACCTAAATAGCTTAGCTAATTTTTTAAATAATAAAATGCATTTTAAAAACTAACTAAATAAATGAGTGCAGCTCAAAAAATTTATATTGTAAAAAAGTTTCCTATATGTCATTTCAGGGGGTAAAACTCATATTATGTATTATATATATATTCATTACACATAAGGTGAAATATGTCAAATTTCTTTCTCATTTTGATGACGGCTGTCAGATAATGAAAACCCCAAATTTTGTGTCTCAAAAAACTATCTTTAATTAATAATCATCAAATTGACAACAAATTAAATACTTTAAATGTTTCACTATGTGTAATAAATCCATATAAGTTTTACGTCTTGAGAGGAGAAACAGCAACATGGATGTTTTTAAGACATTCACATTTTTTTGAGCTGTACTTGTGTACATCAAGGAAAATAGCTGCTATAGTGAAATGCATTTCTTTGCTTCACAAATCAACACTGCATTTTCCTTTCCCCCCAGAAGGGATTAAATGCATCACTACCTCCTCCGTCTCTGCTGTCGCCCCACTCCAAGCTGCAGCTCTCTGGTTCTTTGGCGGACCAGCTAATACCCCAAGCAGTCCTGAGCACACAAAGCCGTGAGTGTCTTGTTCAGTTCACCAGCCGGTTTTGTCATCAAAAGCAGCGTTACGCATTATGCTGTAGCTCACAAGTAAGACCCCTTTCACAAAGGACTCAAGCATTACTGTGACTTTAAAAACCCCCAGCAAGAACTTGGTTGTCTGGAGGGTCTGCGTGTCATGGAGAAATCTCCATGACTGCATGTTATTCCTGTTGGGAATCCCTGACTGTTTTGAGCTTGCACTAAACTTCCCTGGCCTCAATATGCCAATATCTGCTTTTATGGTTGCATCAAGAAGCAACAATGTACAGTATATAAAAAAATTAAAATAAAAAAAACCTGGCCAGCACACCGGCATGGATTGGTGCTCAAGAGAATTTGTAGGAGGACTGGCCATTCTGGGCTCAAGCCAAAGTCTCTACCTAATCATGTCAACACTAGGCTGGCATTGTTTTAATGTACTGTAGTGCTGTTGATGCAGACAGAGCAGTTGCATCCAGCAACCAAAACTATGTCACTAAGCATTTGGATTGAATATCCAACTGTCCTCACAGCAACAAGTACAACACTGCGATCAAAACCTGTCCACACAGGGATTGGTTTGCTCTGGATTCCCCGGGAGGATACAGAGCAACACACCTCCAAATCGCACATATGCTAGTTGTCCAAAGCGATACCTGCGGTTGGTATGAATTACAGAACATCAGAGAAAAATCTGACCTGTGTGAACCTCATTTTCAGCTGAAATGAGGTTTTCCAGATTTGCTCTGAGTAAAAGGAGCATAAACAAGTTATTGAGTTATGTCACGTTCCAAAGTCACTTTCTTGTGTTTCCAGGAGGCATCAGTACCATCAGTCAGAGGATAAAAGGAGCCTCGTCTCTTAAACTACATACAGTAAGACGTTCTGAGGTTATTACTTCCGTTTTGGTCAAGTGCTGTCAGCAAAAACTGAAATGCAGTCACAGGTTTAATGTAATGGTTTTTTTTCTCTACCATAGTCTCTCCCGGACCAAACCTCTTCAAGTTTTTATGATCCAGATTCTGTCCCTGTTCAACAAATAGTAAGTTTTCACAGTAATACTGGACTCGCTCCCATCCTTCCATCTGTTTCTGTTCTGTAACCCATTTCATCGTCGGGATCTCTTCCTTAGGTCGTTTCCATCTATAACTACGAAGCGAATCGATCTGATGAACTGACCATCCGGCGCGGCGACGTCATCCAAGTACTGTACAAAGACAATGACACCTGGTGGTTCGGACGCCTGGTCAACGGGCTGCAAGGATATTTTCTTGCTTCTTACGTAATCGATCAGAGTAAGAGCCCCACATTTTTTGGGGGGTACAGAAGAATTATGTAATGGAGTTTGCAGGTTGTTAAAAAAAAAAAAAATGTATTATTGTTGTAGGCGAGTTTAGTAAGGACTCTACAGAGAGAGACCCAACTTCACTGGAAAAGCGCGTGGAGAGGCCCACTCCCACTCGGGTAAGAACCAGGTTAATAAAACGAGCTGAATAGGAGATTTTGTTCACATATGTTATCGATGTTTTCTTTTCTCTACTGTATTAGTGTAGGCCTAAAG
>CAEGAG010118726.1:0-11165 GCA_903067065.1 Brachyrhaphis terrabensis | reverse complement strand
AGGTTTTATTCTTTAAAACTTTCATGCTTTAAAATAAGGAGCAGTCTCATCTATTTATAAATCTGCAGGCTGGAAACTTACTGACTATGATTTTTTATGATTAGATAGAGAAAATAAGTAGAAATAAATCAAAGTTTGCAAGACACAAAAACAACACACACAACCAGATTTATTTTAATGAAGTCTAAGTCTACTGTTGGGTCTAGATGTCACTTATGTGATTCATTTTAAAGGTAACTTTATTTATTGTTACTGTTAAACTAAAATCTCCAGCATGGGGAAATGGGATGACCTCGGATTTTCTTGACAGAGGCGAGGGAGTCAGTCCAGACTAATTAGGTGAAACTGTTACCATTACAAAATATCATGTTGCTGTCTTCCAGTTTACACCCAGTAAGGCTTAATATGATAAGTCATGAAAACCTAAACCTTCCCAATGTCATAAGAACTGTAGATAGTCCAGTAGACTTGATTGTGAACCAAAATTGCCACGTTAGTTCAATTTTCAGCTGGTACGGTTCGCTTCCACACTGCACTGTGTCAAACCAGTTAAAAAAAAAAAACTAACCTGCTCACCTCCTCGCCTATGGTGGCGCTGCACCACGAATCAACAGGGAAACCTTTGAATCAATTGAGAGCAACTTTCTTCTTTACATAATGTAAACAAAAATGGAGCGGCGTCAGATTTTAGCGATTGTAGAATTTCCCTTCAGTCTTTGGCAAAAGACCATGAGTCGTTCCTTCTGTTAGCAAGTTTGTTTTGGTTGTATCTATACAGTTGTGGATGATGTAGTCCACTTCCTGCTTTTGGAGAGGTCTACTGTCATGCATTCGAACCGTATCAGAGTTCACTTCAACAGAACAGAAACCCAGGTTTATAGGCAAACCGTTGTTCGCTTTTTTGGCCCACATCAGAGTTCGTTTGTCACTCCTGGCTCAAAGGGGATGACAAAAAGGGAGACAGACGAGTGGGTCTATACAAACAACAATTTATTTATACAAAAATATGGCTCTGGGATATATGGTTCCAAATATGGTTCAATTAGGGGGCTAACCCATCTGCCTGCTTCCTGAAAAGAAGAAAAAAAAGAGAGACACCTAGTGGACGGGAGGGGAACGTCACAGCATTCACGCCTCCACAAACGAACAAGACTTTCCAAACAAAGGAGAGTTTGAGTATGAAACTCTACTTGAGTCTGAGAATGAACAGGGCTGGTGTGAATGTGCCCTAAATTACACTCCTTTGTTTTTTCTTTTTTTGTCCTTTAGTCTTCCACTGCAGAATTTCATCAGTTTAAGGTGGAAGCTTAATAAAAACGTGTCTCCAGACTTTAGCTGGAGAAGTCAGGTACACGCTTCTTTCTGTTTCAGATATTTCAATCTTGATTATTTTTGTCCTTTTGGACGACCCAAGATTTAAATGACGGACAGAATTTCTTAAATGAAACATTACAATGGTAGAATTTCCACCTTTCCACCTCCATTCTTGAAGGTAGTGATAAGGGATTTCTCGATCTGCTTTGTTCCACACTTGGCATGATCCCGTAATCCTACTGTTTGTTCAGGTCCTGATAATTTGAAATACCTGGTTGACATTTACTTTTATGTTTCAAAATGCTTACCTGGTTGAGGCCGGATTAGTGTGGAATCTGGAGTTTCCGTCTGCAGCTTTCCCATCGTCTACACAAACGACAGTTATTTTATTATCCATGTGTTTGGACAAGTTATGCATTCTTTTCTTTGGCTCTCTTCTTCAATTGCATAAGCCTCAACACATGTTGCTTACGCAGAGCATTAAATGATTTTATTTAACTGCATTCTATATTTTATTCTCATTGTGAATTAAGCTATATAACGTTGTAAATAAAACGGCAAAGAATTTCTTCTTAATGCCTGTGTGCAAAACATCCATGGTATGTAAATGTTGTGCTTGTAAATCAGAATCTGGAGTTGTAAATAAATTTAGCCACTATTAAAATCAAAATGTCTGACAAATTTCATCTTTCTGCATCCAAAGACAAGAATTTAACTGACTGAATTTTCAGAATTTGTCTGAAAAAAGAAGTAAATAAATAAAATGGAATGTATAGATCAGGAAATTTATGAAAAAAAATTCCATATAATTTCAGAATGACGCGTTGAGATTTTCCAGACTGGCACCAGCATCAGCCTGTATTTATTTTGCTTGACATTCTATAGGGCTGTGGTATGAAAAAGTGTTGCTGGTGTACCTTTTCATACCAGAAGGTTGAATATGTTTAAACATATTCAACCTTCAGTGAATATGTTTAAACAACCAGCCTCTTTAGCGATGACCTTTAGTCACCAACCCTCCTTGTGGAGGTTGTTCATAACCGTCCAGTCAGCAGTCTTTTCAAAATATTCTCATTTTCTGAGACACTGCTTTTTGGGTTTTCATTATCTGGAAGCCACAAATAAAGGCTTGACCTATTTCACTCTCTATTAATCAATCATTAAAATACGAGCTTCAAATTCTGAAATGAAACTTTTCCACAATATTCTAATTTTCTTAGAGCTACCTGTACAATATATGTTCTACTTTGTCTAACTCTCTTATAAAATCCTAATGAAATACCTTGAAACATCAAAAATATATGACAATTTCACAATTCTTGTTCTGTGAACGGCAAACCAGACGTGATAAAATAAGGGAAGGATGATGACCTGGAACAGCAGCTGCTGGTAGAGTTCCTCTTGTTGCTGTAACTCCAGCTCAGAGTTGAGGAGTGACGAGTCAGTCATCCTCAGTTTGAGCTCAACGCTGTCAAAGTGAAAAGACAAACACCATGAATTCCTCACATAAATATTACACCCATCCAGCTATAGCAGTTAAGACCCTCATAAATGTGGAAGCTTAATAAATACTTTACAGTAAGAGTTATTTGACATTAAAGGCAGCTGCTATTATGGCAGAAAAATCTGGGTGCATCATATTTGAATTCTTTGCTGTGTCAAGCTGTATTCATTATGACAACTTGTTTTATTTTCATTTACTCAGCATTGAAGTATATAATTACAGTAGTGAAGAGAGCTGAACATCATATCCATGCTGGGCACAACATCATGATAGCATAAAGACACAAAGACTCACTTATAAGATGTTGATGACAATTCAAGTCTGCTTGCCAAGTAAAATGCATTTATTTTTTTTAAAGTAGGAGAACTTGGTCTGCATTCAGGATTTATTGATACATTGGCTGTCTTATATCCTTATCATAACATCCATCCGTCCAAGAGGATGAACGGAGGGAATCTCATTAAACTCACTTCTTGAAGTGAGCAAAGGAAGCTATAATGTTTTCTCTTTTGTTGCTCTGACTCTTTCATTTGCTGGCTGACTCTCTCTACTTCTCCCTCTCTTTTCTGTGCCGTTGGGCTGTATTGGCGTACTGACCAGACAAATAGGCTGATGTAGGTCTGAGCATGCGTACATGTACAAATATACACAACACAACATTCAATTAGAGGCAATAATGTGGATGCCCATGAAGAAAGAGAGTAAAATTTATGCCCCAAAATCAGATTCCTCGCCCTGCTTCCTGTTTTACTGTCTCACAATAAATCTGTCAGGGCAAAGCTGAACGTGGGCCCTCTTTGATCATCCACCAGCCAATGTCTTTTTCTCCTCCTCTTTTAATCCATGACCGACTGCTTAACACGACCTCCAAATGGCAGGGGACCAAACTATTAAGTCAGCTGTGGCAAAGAGATACTTTTGACCACAATGACATCGATCTCGAGCCACCACCTTCTGGCTGAAGGAGTGAATGTCTCGCTCAGATTCATGTGAATGGGGCAGGTACAGTTTTAGAGACTGTATGGGAAAGTCCATAGACAGAGCTACATAGGAAACTTTTAGGTTTCTACATCAGGAACATTTTTCAGTAACTATGAGGTTTCTGGGGTCACGATGAAAATATTTTCAACACTTGTCAGTTTACACATTCACAGGGAGTTTGGAGTAATTTGATACATTTCCAAGAGTTTAAGAGAACCAACAGTAAACAATTATTGGTTAGATTTTAATGCATTGAAGAGAAGCTAGACTCTCACAGTTCTGTACAGCAGTAAAAACACAAGATTAAGAGTTCAGGCTACAAAAAAATCCCCAACAATTCACATGCGGTCACAAAATGTTATGTTTTTTCTTTTGCGAGCAGGGATAAAGGTTCAGAGTAATATAATGAACTGTTAACGATCCTGACCTTTACGTTTGATCCAGACCAAGTTACAGAGTATGAAACCAAAAGAAGCAAACAAAGGAGATTCTACTTCACAATAATGCCCACATTTGTGTTGTTTTCTTCCTGTTAATTTAGCTCATGTTTGTCACCTGTGTTTCCTGATCACTTACTGTCTCACGCAGTGTTTAAGTTCGAGTCATGCCTTTGTCCAGTATGGGATTCTTGTGTATCTTAAGCCTGCAGTTTGGTGAATATGTCATGTCACGTCACGTCTTTGTGTTAAATAAATCTTCATTATGCCTCGTCGCCGTTTGCACTTCGGTTCTCCCACATCTCCACCTTCACCAGTCCTGACACTTACTAGCCGTTTGTTCTCATCTGAACATCTGAACTCCAGCCATCTTGGGTGGTCTGATCAAAAGTGTCCAGTTCTAAATATGCACAGAAACCCAAAATGTTCGAAGCACATTCAAATCCAATCTGCCAAACCTCATTAAAACTAGGCACAGATAAATTTTCTCACATTTCGGGATAAATCAGAAACTGTTCTCATGACTATTTCTGTCATTTGTCACCGTGCGCAATACTTGCAAACATACAAGACGACGTATCGGCATTTAAATTCCACAAAAATGGTGGCAACTGTTAGTGCGACACATGCACTCAATTTACACAAAGTCATACACAAACAGCTCAGAGATTTTTTTCTTCTGTCTAATCTCTTCTGGCAGTTCAAAAAGCCATCGTCTTCAGACTAAAAGTAAATATGACGGCGCCAGATGTTTATTTCCTCAAACCAGAAGCCTCTTGATCTTTTGTCTCACATCATCTCACCACTCTCACATGAACACAAATTGTACTGTTGTGTTGGACAAAGACGTTTTAGTCTTCTAGCATTTACTGCAGTCCTCTACTCTCCTTAATGTGGCAGGGAAAACATGCAAAGTGCTAATTTATACATTTATACGAGATGGGAATTGCTTCCAAACAGGCTAGCTCAGATTTGTGGTGAAGACCAGCTTCTGACAAACTGACAACCGGAGCTACGTCACAGCAGATGGAGGTGAGGATATGGGGGAAGATATAAAGATGAAGGGTGGAGGTGTGGCAGAAAAAGAAAGTCATATAAGGAGGAGGTGTGGGTGAAAGGCAGGACTCTTGCTCAAAGTATTACTGTTCTTATAGGGCACAGAGGCAGATTCAGTCCTCTCACTACAGCCTGGGTGACTGAGAGGTCTGAGGTTGCGTGTACTCATTCTCACCCCAGCACGTACGCGTGCACACACCCCGACACACGCCAAAAAGTATAAACTTCAACAGTGTCGCAACTTTCCCTCAGCCTGCCTCCATCCCTCTCTGCTTTCTGTCTAGAGGAGATGTGCAGGACCGTCTCTCAGTCTGCTCTCATTTCCTCTGATTCTTCTGGTTGTCATGGTTTCGTTCCAGCAGCTTTGACCGTGTTCTCCCAATGAGGTCCACCACAACATGCAGCCAAAGTGAAAACACAATTAATTCCTCATATACTTGTAAATCCATCCAGCAATACTTATTAAGAATGTCATAAGTGGAAGCTTAATACATATTTTACAATAAGAGTTATTTGACGTTACGTTTTTATTTGAATGGTATAACTTAATGGGAGCAAACAGCATATTAGGGATTTAAAAAGCTTTTTTTTTTCTTTGAAAGGAATAATAGAGGAATAAATACACCAAACACAGACATTAGCTTATTAGAGACCTTTATACTTTTATATTAAAAAGTAATATTTAATGTAACCACGAATATGCATTATAGACTCCTCACAAACGATAAGTGTTTATTATTATCATCATTAACAATCACGTAACAAATTTACCAAGTTTACATTACAAAACTGTTGTAAGGTAATGAAAAAGACAGATAGCTGCAAATTAGCCTAGCTTGAGTTTATTAGCCCACGAGCCGAACAACTTCTGGTTGTCTTTGACAGTTGTTCAACTTTCTATAGTGTATCCTTTGTCTTTTTAATATGTTAGCACGTCTGACATGCTTAAGTAAATATGTGCTTACTGTTTTAAATCGTCCGGTGAAGCAGCAGGAAGCACGCCGTGTTATCTTCCTCGTAGCAACATCCTTTTCCGCTGGGAGCATTTCAGAATAAAAGCATCCAGAACATGAACAGAAGCGCAATGAAACCGCAAGTCCGCGGTGAAACGTCACTCACTCAGAGGGAACAGGGGGGGTCACAAACACTTATTAACCCCTCCAATATAACACCACTGCTCTGTTAATTATTATTTTTTTTTTTTTAAAAACAGCAGTTGTAGTCACTCGCTCCTCATTTTTTTCTCCGCGGCTTCATGGAAGAAGAAAAAGAGAGAAGCTTTTTTTTCTTCTCTGAATATAGAGCGTGTTAAAATATTCAAACCCTTGGTATGGAGTTTGGCTTGGCCATTCTTACGCATATAATTTACTTTGACGTACAGCATCCCATTAAGCTCTGACTACTGTATGTTTTGTCCTGCTGGAATGTGAACCTCGCTGTTAACAGGTTTTCTTCCCTGACTTCAATTCACTCCCTTAAGAATTCCTGTTTACTCCAAACCTTCCTAGTAAAGTCATGCAAATGACAGGTTGATAAGGTTAAAGTTGTAAACTGAAAAAATAAGCAGACTGATAAAAAAAAAAAGAGAAAAAAAATGCCCACTCTGCCCTGTTGCAGAGTAAATTTTATGCTTCCAGCCTAACCCTATTGCCAAGACATTAACAGACCAGTAACCGGGAACAAATGTAAGCTGCCATATTTTTCTTTCTTTTCTGAGGAAATGCTCAATTTATATATATATCTAACATTTCTACATGTCTTTATGTAGATGTGCTTTATATATATATATGAACAAAAGGAAAAGCTCTCAGCCACAGACCACAAAAATAGTTGTGAGTGCACCGTGTACATTTCTGCACCCATTTTTACTGTGGCCAAATTACTATTGTGGTAAGAAATACTATACTACTAAGCATCTAAACTGCTGGGCCAAGAAAATTGAGCCTCAACTACAGCAGTTTAAAAATTTTCAAACAGAACACTACATTTTCAAGTTTTACAGAATTTCTTTGGATTCACAACATAATATAATGAATCTAAGTGATAGTCTTGAGCATATTTTTTAACTTTGCATATTTTTTACAAGCTGCTCAAGCTAAAAGGTCTTGTTGATGTCAGAGGAGACTGGGCAGACTGGTTTGAGATGATAGAACCAGTCAGTTTTTTTTCATGGGAGTACAGAAGAAAATAATGAAAGAAAAGGTTCAGGTTTATACTCAGATAACTGAAGAAATTTATATTTTCAATCCAGTGGACAAAACACAATAAATAACACATGAACAAGAGACGTAAACTGATTATATGGCGAGATCGTACGGAACTCAGAAGCGATCAAAACACCGTCACAAATTAAAACCAACACACTGCAGAATCGTCACAAGTGATGCTGGTAAGCCAACAACAAAACACAAGCAATTGTCCACTGTTGCTTCAAGCTGCCACGCAAATGACTCGATGCAATCTGCTGGGTTTCCTTTGATAGAAACTCTTTAAACTAATTAGAATAATGAACTTAACGAGCTGTTTGATAACTGTGATCAACTGAAACGTGCGAATGCTGTTTCTGGACTTCAGCTTGGCATTCAACACAATCATCCCCAGCACCTGGTGAGCAAACTAGCTTCTCTTGGGCTCAACACCCCCCTGTGTAACTGGCTGATGAATTTCCTCACAGACAGACCCCAATTTGTGAAACTACCAAGCCAGGTTCAGTATGAATCGCATCATTAAGTATGGGGACGATGTGACAGTGGTGGGTCTCATCAAGGACAACAACAAACTGGCCTACAGAGAGGATTGGTGGATTGGTGTGATGCAAACCATCTAATCCTGAATGTCAACAAAACAAAAGAAATTGTTTTTGATTTCAGGAAAAATCAGCCAAGTCACGCACCCCTCCTCATCAACGGTGCTGCAGTGGAGCAGGTCAGGAACAATAAATTCCTGGGGATACAGATCACTGACACTTTGACCTGGTCTCTCCAAACCTCTGGCCCGGTGAAGAAAGCTCAGCAAAGTCTGCACTTTTTATGTCGGATGAGAAGAGGAAACCCCCTCTCTCCATGCTCACCAGTTTCTGCAGAGGGACAGTAGAGAGTACACTGACCAGCAGCACCTCTGTCTGGTTTGGATCATGTAACACCTCTGACTGGCAACGTGTGGAGAGAGGACAAGTGAGACTGAGCTTCCTTCCATCCGTGACACCGCTCACAGTCGCTGCCTGTCCAGAACTCGGGCGATTATAAAAGATTCTTTTTACTCTCTTCACGGTTTGTTCTCCCTCTGGGAAAAGACTCACCTGCTTCAAATGCAAAACAACCAGATTCCACAATTGCTTCATCCCTCATGCCATAAGATTACTAAACTGCCATTAGTTTACTCTTCTTTTATATATATTTACATCAATACTTTAATTGCTACTTGTTTATCTATTCATTATTGGAGCCTTGCAGCAAAATTTGAAGATTAAACTTAAGCTTCTGAAAGTATGAATAAAGCCAATCTAATGATTTTAGACAGTTGGACATTTGTTGAGTATCGATGACGTTCAGGTTGGATGAATGCCACCTGGCCGTTGAGATTCAGGTCACATTTGAAAAGATCGGATACCCATCGAATATCCAAGTGGCCCGAAAAAAGTCTGATCTGTGTGGTTCAGACTGTCATGAAAAGATGAGACGCAGGACACATTACTGAAAGCACTTCAGGCTGCAGTGTGAACGCAAGCTAAGCAGTTTCATTTTACAATGCAATCCAGATGTATGTGTGCGTGTGCGTGTTTTTTTTTTCTTTTCTTTTTTTAAAATAAAATCAGGCTTTCTTCACCAAAGTAAGGATAAACGAATGTCTCACTGGAAATGTTTTCTCTTAAAGTGCTTCAGATTTTGCTTTCTGTTTTCCCTCCGGGTCGAATCTCAACATCTTATCAGGAATCTAGAAATAGAGCAAGACTAAATAGAATGGTCCGAATAAGGCTTAAAAATAAAGCCTTATTCTTATATAAATATTCTTATTTATTCTTAAATAAAAGGCTTTTAAGAATAAAAGCCTTTTATTCTTAAAAGGCTTTTAAGCCTTTTAAGAATAAGGCTTAAAAGCCTTATTCTTTTAAGCCTTAAGAATAAGGCTTAAAAATAAAGCCTTATTTATTTTTAAGCCTTATTTAAAAATAAATATTTTTAATAACAGAACAAAACACAGATAGCATAGATAAGCAATTCTCAGTAGTTTTGGAGAAGCATTCATCTAAAAGGGACACCATCTATTTTCAAACTAAACTCTTGAGTCATTATATGTGAGCCCTGAGTCAAACAGCACTTGTTACTACAACTTTCTATAATTACCAAGTGTACAAATGTTAGTATAAGATTCACACCCTTTATTCATGATCTAGTTTGAATAACAGTGTTTTTGCACTGTGGGCCAAATTCACCAAGCTGAAAGCTCCCAGGCGCCATACTTTATTTTTCCTTTTCTGTTTTTTTTTCAGTTAAAAATGCAAAAATAATTTTACCATTGGTCTCAAAGTTGTAGTTTCCTAACTTGCTGGTGAAGATACCAATTTAGAAGATACCAATTGTAGTTCATTACCTGCAACATCAAATGACAACTGCCTGTGAAAGCCCTTGACTGTTTTAGTTATTGGCTTAAGTCCGGGTTTGAGTAAAAAAAGTTGCTGGAGATTTTTTGGCCCTACATACTGAGACGGTAAAAAGAAAGTGAAAACAAAACAAAACACAGCTAATAAGAGAAAAACACATATTTAGCATCTAAAATCTTCTATTTAAGGTTTAAATGTTATTGAAAATCTCATACAAAGAAAAACACAAAAAAGTTTCCATCTATATCAGCAGGACTCATTACTTCTTCAGACGGACGTCTACATTTTTTACTCTTTTTTTTCCCAATCTATGACTCCAAAGCAGGTCTGGTAACTATAAAGTTATTTAGCTAATTGAAAACATCTGTAAATTATCCATTATTTTTGTGGCTCTGTTGAGAGAATGCAACTATCAGGAACACACATTATCTTCCACAGCAAAAAGAGAAAGTAAAAGAAAATGTATTTGTTACACTACAGTTGAATCATGAGCACTAAGTGAAGCAAATGAGTCTTGCTGTGCTTCATTAGTTGTTCAGTTCAATTCAGTTCAAATACTTTATTGATCCCAAAGGGAAATCTACTGATCCCGCGAAAAATAAAGCCTTCAGCTCTAAACAGAGTTTTGTAATTTCTCAAGTCATCTTTGTCTGCTATTTGAATTTGTTTGCACTGAAACATTCGGGGGTCAAAAGCAAAAGAGAAAGTGTCATATTTTGGTTAAGGCTTCTAGCCCACATGCAGAACACCACAGGAGAAAGGAATCAGTTTAAGATCTTTATTACAGTTTATAGAAATGTGCAGATGATCCGGGGGTTCCGGTGGCGGTTGAGCACTAGCGACAGCAAAAGGAGATGGTGAGTTCAATGTCGTGGGAAATAACAGAGGGAGAATTTAAGGAGCGCTGTCTGTGGCTTACTTGAGATGGTGGGGGTCCGTCTCCTTGAGGGCAGGGGAAAAACTCGGAACCTGACAGAAAGAAGATAGGAACATTTTTCACCCTTATCAAATCAGAAAGAAAGGAAGTTGGCAGCTGCAGAACTGGATTGCGTGGACAGGAAACAGAAACCCAAATCTAGATTCCACAGAAAATGCACAGATGATTTGTTTGAAACTTGTTTTTACTGCTACAATTTTCAAATAAAATTGAATCAGTTATACACCCAGTAAATGTGACTTTTGGCATTTAGATTATTCCAGGGGTCGGCAACCCAAAATGTTGAAAGAGCCATATTGGACCAAAAAAACAAAAAACAAATCTGTCTGGAGCCGC